>JNEY01000021.1:308652-337521 GCA_020875895.1 Aphelenchus avenae
GAAGCCGAAGTTGCCGGTGCCGCCAAGTAGTTCGAGGTCAACTGATGCACATCATCGAAAATTTACTGATTTCCGAAGGAAATCGCATCTTAGCCCGCCGCAGGCGAAACCAGCGGATTTTTGACACTTCATGTTACGTTCTAATGGATACTTGATCCGTTCGACATAAAAAATGAACCAACCCCCCCCCCCGCGGCTGCGCCGGGGTTGGGGGGGGGGGCTTGTCCTCGCGGGGGGATGGGAGGGGGGGAGGTAACATTGGCACGGGTGCCGCTTCGGGGTGGAGGGGGATCATGTCGGGGGGCCGGCTCGGAGAATATGGGTCAGGTCGCGCTGAGTGGTAGGCCCTGCGGTGGGTCGAGTTCCGCTTTTCATGACATAAGGGGGGACCCTTGGGTACCGAAAAAAGTGGAAATGAATGGCATTTTTTTCTTGCCATTTCCATTCATTTCCATTTCCCACAGGCCAAATTTCTGGCCATTTCCATTTCCATTTCCCACTAGCGTCATTTGCTGCCATTTCCATTTCCGGAAATGGAAATGGGACATCCCTGCTTCTGGGGCCAAACTAGCCTTTAAATTGGCTAGTTCATTCTAAGATCAGCCCGCCGCAGGCGCCACCAGAGCAAATTTTAGGCATATAAGACAATTATTCGTTCAAAATGTGGCCGAAATCGTTAGATTATCCGTGAATTTTGAAAATGGAAAAGTTACCTTGGTCCCCCCTTAGCCATCGCGGGCCTTCGGCCCGCGAGGGGGGGGGGCCCCCCCCCCCCCCCCCCCCCCCCTAGGTACGCCACTGGTCGTGAACGCGTCCCCATCCGGGCGGTCAACAACGTCAACGACGAGCCATGGCCGGACGTTAGTTACATTCGATGATCCAACCTCAAGTAAGCTTTAGTCTGTCTACATGCGCGAGAGAACCATCCTCCAGTGGAAAGGCCAGGATACGGACGACGCCAGCGAATATGGCTATCGTGACGACTGCGCAGGATGCGTTTGTCAAGGTACCGTCTTTCATTTAATAGTGGGGCCTCGCTGATGCTTATGAATCTACGCATACCACGTTTAAATAAAGTTTACGTTATCCATGACACTGTCAGTCGACGTTCAGACAACTGTCTCGATGCCACGAAGTGCAAGTGCCAGCAGGAATCAGCAGTCTACGACGGTCGCATTCGTAAGGAGGCCGAAATCGATCGATGACGACGGAAACCGCGAGTGCAATCACAAATGCGCCTGTCGCCGTAAGCAGATTTCCGCCGGAGCTCCTTCTGAAGAACACGAACTCGACCAGGATCCGGTTGAGACCTGCGTGAATCGCGTCGTGCAGAATCCGATAAACATCCCTCTCGAAGTAAGCGCTCTTTCTTGGCAGTAGCGTAGCATTTGTAGGGGTCAGTGTCTACCTGATGGACGTGGACTACTGCAAAGAGAAGGCGTCGAAGAGGAACGGACAGCCGAAGAGCCCGAGCATGTTTGTGATCGACGGCAAGAACGTCGGAAACGTCGGCCGCTTCTTCAGTCACTCCTGCCAACCGAACATGACACCGCATTCCGTATATACGGACACGCACGACATCCGTCTTCCGATTGCTGCTTTCTTCACGACAGAGTTGTGCAGCCGGGCGACGTAAGCGTTCACTATAATATGGGGCTTTTAGCCCTTAAATAGACCCGTCCATTTCGGGTGCTTTCCAGTGTTTAATTAGGCATGAGAGTCCAGCAAAGTACCTGATCGGTTTTTTTGGCCTGAATATGGGTGAATTCAGAGGATTTACGTTTTCGCTGACTCTAGGCGGTTTTTCATTAAGCATCGTTCTTTTCTGTCAGAAGTCTTTGCTTCGCTTCCGATGGGTTAAGACCCATTTTGCATAGAGATCGCTGGTACATGCAAGTTTCGCTATCAAACCTGTGACCAAAAAACCTGTGCCGGTACTAGTCCCGCATGGGGGTTCAGGGTCGTTATGGGAGAAGGCACTTATTCTAGGGCTAACATGGGGGGAGTCAATGGGCTGACTTTCCCCACCCCCGAAACAGGTTCATAGAGAGCAGTTTGACTATTCTAGCGGCATGTTTTCGGATCCAGTTGGTCAGTTTTTACGCTAAACACCGTCGTTTTCCGAAATGGTAGTTTCTTTGTAAGAAGTACATTGGTGACAAGAGAATGTTTCGGATGATTCGTAAGGCTGTTCCGTTTCGTTGAGTCTGAACAAAAGAAACCTAGTTCTTAGAGATCCATAAGATCATTCGAGCGATGCTCCACGTTGTGACGTCCACAGAGCAAAAGAAGCTCGGCGCAGTGTACACGCATTGGGGGAATCGATACGCTTCAGCCTTCGTTGTTTGCTAAAAGGCGAGAGCCTAGCTCCTCTCAAAAACTGGGCGAAAGACGGCTAAACTGCGTTCCCACCCCTAGTTCCGAGCGAAATCATCGCCTAATTCAGAGAGTAGTTTTTAATTAGGGAGTGGTTTCGCCGGAGATGCGCGAAAGACCGTGCTCTCCTGGCTGTCTCGAAAAACCTTCTCACAAGGATAGCTGGTTATCGAAAAGCTACTGCTGCTCCAGCGTGACGAACCCATTAAGACCAAAACTACAGACAAAGCTTTCTGGGATCTATCGTCTAATGTGGTCTTCGTCAGGTTAAGTCTAGACTCAATTTCGTCCGGCCTTGTGTATAGGTAATGTTGCTCTTGCTCCTGTTCCGGTTTAGGTAGGTTGAACGCCCACCTCGGTTTTTTTAGGCGCAGCTTGGATGACGAAAACAACAAGCCCGCTGTCAGGCTTAAGGACAGCAAAACCAAAATTTTGACATGGAGGAGTCTCTGTAAGCTCGCAGGAATGTCATGCATCTGCCTAGCAAAACATACCCCTAACCCTCGAAGAAGGAGTGAATGTTAGGCGCAAATATTTTATTCCATAAAAAGTCTCCAACGTTCCAATCAAGGTTTCAAGGTTCCTCATCGCTTGTCGAAGAGAATGCACGGGTCCTTGCTCTCGACGTCCTGCATCTGCGGGCACTCGGCGATGTCGAATTCGACGCCCTCACCCGCGTTCTGGTGGTTCTCCATCCACGAGAGGCACTTCGAGAAGCACTGGTGGGTCTTCACGGTGGGGTCCTCGAGACATTCCGGCTCGTCTCTGCCTCCGTCGCGAAGGTCGGGCACCGTCTGAAGGCGACCTGTCGCCTTCGACAGCATCAGCGGACACATGTTCGTGAAGGTGAACCTGAAACAGGCATGGAGGACTATGTGCGCAAACATAATGGTTTATCCTGAAGCCAGACAGAAGGATGTCGCGCGCCACAGTACTTGATTTCCACTGCTGGTCTGTTAATGACCCAAACAGGTTATGCGTCGAATCTGTTGCTGTTTACCGGGAACCGACATGGAGCGGGATCGATTTGGCAGAACGATTGCAGTTACCAAAATTAGCCAAAAAGTTGATATTTGGCAATTGTATCCAAAAATGGCAAAATATCGAAGGAAATCCCTCAAATTCTCATTGAATTAAAAATATTTGTATCCCTTAAACATAACACAAATTCAATAACTCATGAACGCAAACTTGCAGACTACGTGATTCCTAGTGTTGTGTTAAATCTGAGCCGGAAGAAAAAAGGATACCGAGAAGCCGATCCCACCATGAACATATTCAAATTCGCATTTTCGCGTATTTTTCCACAAAGAAAGCATGTGCCCACTACAGGCCTCATGATCATGACTGCTGACGATTAGACGTTGTCAGCCGTTGCTAACGCGGGACTTACTTCTCGGACAGCGGCAGTGTTGGCCGACGAAGATTGCGCAAACACGTCGATCGGCACCGAGCGTTATAGAGCAACCAGCAGCACTTGTCAGCTGCAAAATCCAAGCAATTATTGTGTGATCTCTATCGGTCCCGAAATTCAAGCGGACCCCGAGACCGAAGGGCGAAAGTGAAAAAAGCCGAAAGGCACAACGTTTCGCGACCGAGGCGAAATGGTAAAAATCATGCGTGTTTTAAAGGCTCTTTCATGCAATGCAGAATTTGGTAAAATTTTGGTTTCAAACCACGTACCTAATTTTCGGGTTGAATTGCGAATCCGGACTTAGGGACATCCCAGATCGTTACTGCCAACCACGTAAGGACATGACATCTTCTTGCTCGACCCGAAGGACGTACCTTTGGACTGAATGATCGATTCGTTGTAGAAGAATCGTTCCAGGCAGGCGGCGGCGTCTCGCCAGCCGTCGAAGTTCTTGCAACGCAGCGTCTGATTCCGAAGCAGGCGTTGGTGACAGCAGTGCTGATGCTCGGGAGGGCAACAGATTCGCACGCCTAGAATATTAAATACACTAACGATGTCCCCCTATAGTGGCTTCCAACCAATGGTTTTTGTGTTTACGGAAAGACCTAGTCCGAAATTTTCTCTGCGTGGGTTTTCCACACCTGCAAATCCGGAAAGAAGATGTCGTTTCCGCCTAGGTACACTTAAAGAACCCAAAGTTGCAAAATCCCGAATGTTTTATGCATGTTCATAAGGCAACATCCTTAAAGTTTGAGGATTGGTAAGTTAAAGTGGTAACCAGTGACGAGTATCTCGCAGGCGCAACCTCTCGGTACTTTCTATTCATCTTGGCAATTCCGGCAGTGTCCACATTCTGAGTACAAGGCATCCTGTAAAATTTCTGGACGACAAGCAGAAGGGAAACTTCACAAAATGATTTGATTGGTTGTTTGTCCTACTTTGGGCTCCAGGGCCATCTAAACCGGTTAGATTGCTACAGCGACCCAAAACACCTGCCGTTACACCGCAGTGAAGACACTACGCGGACATGAGGCGGCAAACGGACCTTGGTCGATCATTGCGCGACTCGGAGGCGCGCTTGCATACCCGCATGCAACGGCGGAGGCAAAGAAGACAATGGCCGAAAGCGACGCGGGAGAAGCACACATCGTTACCCGCTACCGTGGACCCAACCTGACGTTCTCCTCGTCCGCGTATTTATCCGATCCTATCTGGAGGATGTTCGCAGTCGATTGCAATAAGCACCTCATAACTTGCGAAGCACCTCGCCCCCAGGTACCGCACAGCACGAAGGTCGAGAAGCTTGAGCGAAGAACGAGTGCCGACGACAGCTGTCGGCACATGGGCCTTTAGAGCTTTGACGATTCGTGAGTACGAAGAGTGTACACTTTGAAATCGAGCATGAAAGTGGGACAGGCTGTAAACAAACCCATTTCCATGAAGCTTGTTAGAAAGGGCCGTTAGGTCGCAGCTAACTTCGACACCGTGAAGATTGACGTAGGACGTGGGAGAGGGGCTGTAGAACGTTTTGTGCAGGGCCGTTGTCGGTTCAATCCGGGACGGCTCGATCTCAAAGCTAATTCGCGGAATCCCATTTGCAGGCTACACGTTGATTCAGTAAACTTCGATTCAGTAAACTTCGATTCAGTAAAATTAATTCAGTAAACTTCGATTCGGTAAACTTCGTTTCAGTAAAAAATTCAGTAAACTTCGATTCAGTAAAAAAAATTCAGTAAAAATGCAAAATTGCAGTTAAAGCCTATTTTAGTATGCAAATGGAGCACAGCAAACTAGAGTTGGCATCTGCCCCCTCCCCCACCCCCGGGCAGGGCCCGGCCGACGTGACCCCACACCCGTGACGCGGGGGGGGGGGCGAGCCGGGGGCCCCCTCCCTTGCCGGGGAGCCGGGCGGGTCCGGCCAAGGTACACCCGTGGCAAATAATTCTAAATTTTGGAATTTTTGGCACTCTTTTGCCGAACTTTTGGGAAAGGATGCCAATGGAGGCCAAAACCCAAAATCCCGTCAAAAAGACGCGAGGTGATTCGGAAAAAGACCGAAGATGGACGAACAGCTTGGCCTCCGGTATGCGGGCGATTGCGGCAAGAGCGTTGTACTCGACGACCATGGTTCTCATCTGCGAGTCACGGATGACGGTCTTGTGACGGTGGCGGCTCAGCTGGCAACGCCAAGACAGAATAAAAGACATATTTGACAGCTTTTTACTGTTTTTACTGAATCGAAGTTTACTGAATTTTTTACTGAATCAAAGTTTACTGAATCGAAGTTTACTGAATTTTTTACTGAATCAAAGTTTACTGAATCGAAGTTTAATGAATCGACGTGTTACCCATTTGCATCCGTGAAGCCGTCCATGGCGAAATTGGCCGTAAGTTAGCGATTGTGGCAAACATTATACGAATGGGTAAAATGTCGGTTCGTGTCTTTTTCAATAGGTTTCTGCGTGGTACAGTTCAAATTCGACTGTGAATGACCGCAGAACATTGCAAAGGGGTTGGAAACCCCGATTTTGTCCGGTTCAAGGAATTCGTGGAGCCCGTTACCAGCCAGTGCTGGGACCCCTCGGTTTAAATTTTAAAACCGGTCCAGATTCCCATTGCGATTCCTGCAAAACACCGATTTCCCAATCCTGATTCCCACTCTTGCCCAGCCCTATTACCTACTCTATCAGAGATTGCATATCGTACGACGTCACTCCCACTCATGATTGTACTCACTTCGTAAATTTGTGAGTTCCATCTCCCACTAAATGCCCGCAATGCGGACATCCGGCAATGTTATTGCGTCTCAAAGGACCCGGCGGGCCGCCATCGATCTCCCGTCGCAGTAAATCATGCGACGGGATTAGTTTCCCTTCGGTCTTTCGGCCACCGCTTCGGCAAAGAGACTGGTGCTACGGTAGTCCAACGAAACTAATGATTCTACGACATTTATAAACTTGTTTTCGACAACATGTTAGAATAAAATTGCACGTAAAGTAGACGAATACAAGGAAAAACACAAACTCGTGGATGTATTTCGTATCAGATGTTCATCGGGATTCGCCCGAAGAGTGCGAGGTTATGCTGAAGAGCTTGGCGATGGAACTGGAGAGCAGAGAACAGTTGATTGAACGCGGGAAGAGGAGGCACTTCTGGTGGCGGGTCGGCTGAGATTGGTGCAAGCGCTAAAAAACGGAAGAAATTTTGGGCCTATTCACTACAGATTGTTGAAAAATGGGGAGCTTAAATAAGCAGCTAGTCAATGGCAAGATGCGGGGAAGCGGGCGAATCGGGGTTCGTATTGTATCAAGGAAATAACGCCGAAGGGTCCAAACCAGCCAGAAACGTAGACGATGCTTTCAGGGTGTTGCAAAAAAAGAACGGGTCTCGAAGTTTTGAAATGGCCCTAAATTTCGAATTCCGGCGGTATTTCGGGAACCGGAACTGAAAAAAGTCGGAATTCAGGATATTCGAAATAGAATTCCGGTACAACCCCTGGCCAAAAAGACTGTGAGTTCCGCAGAAAATGTACCTAGAGGCGCGCAGAAAAGCGCGTTTAGCCGCCGATTCCTTCGCTAAGGACGGCCGACATGGCAAACATCATGAAACGGGGTCTGGCCCGTCCCTAGGTGGGGCAGCGTCTTTTAGCGCTACCAGATCCTGACAAGCCAAGGGGAAACAGGGCACTGTGGGCTCTTCGAGGCCTTGTACCGCCATGAATAAGAATGGTTTCCTGGTCACGGATTTACGCCTCATTTTTGAGTGATGTCAGAAGATTCACACCACTCCTTACCAGCACTATTCCTGCTTACCAGCGCATATCCTGACCAGATCCGGAAAGGCCAAGGAAAATGGGGATTTTGGGACTTTCAAAAACAGCGATCTGTTGCTTAAGGCCTTAAGAACGAATACACGAGGCCCTTAAGAACGCTAATATGCTCCCTCTTGCAACAAAATTTACTCCGCTGAATGCACCATTGAAGCAACTTCACTCCGCTACTTACCAGCGCTGTTCGCTAATTGGTTGATCGGACGAGTGTCGTAGTCCTTTTCACTACGCGCCGGTAGTGACTGCTCATTGCTTGTCGGAATAGTGGACGGATCGGAGGTGGAACGCATAGAGCGCATCTTCTTCTGCCGTCGACGGAGCTTGATCTGGTCGGCCATGAGTCGTTGCCGCTCGACGACCACCTGGCACTTCGCGCACTGGCATTGAAGGTACGGACAGTTCGCTTTGTGCCTGCAAGAGGAAGGGTATCCTGGTTAATGTTTTCGAGAATAAAACTTTTAGCCAGGGTCGGAGGCCCATTTTTGGGTCGCAAACATCGAAAATTCGGCGTATTTTCGGCTCGAATTCCGCTGTTTCAGAACCAGCCTCTATCAACTCTCTGACCAAGATGTGTTTGGAGCTCCCCAAAGTTGGCAGAATACAAATGAACGAAAACTACGAATTCGACTTCGAAAACGGTACCTTTTAATCCGTTTTGTTTAGGTGTCCTTTTTTGCTTTTGGATGCGGTTTGAATGGTGGAAAATCAAATAGCAATGGGAGCGTCGGTAGCACCCGTAGCAGATAGCACTCTGCAACGTCTACGAAGCACTGCATGTACTTCTGCGTCGTCTCCGCAAAAGTGTAGCAAGGCACACGAAGCTGTAGCCCGCTGTAGCTTACCTTTGACAGAGTGGTTCGTCGACAACTCCTGAACTTCAGGAATGGACGAACTGCCGGACGATTGCATTGGTTGGTCACCCATCTAAAAATCAGTCTATCAACAACATAAACACATTTATGGAGCACATTCTGAGGAAGTGTACGGAAACGTTCAAGTATATCGGGCTCACACTCACGCACGCCGAATAAATGCGAGTAAGCCAATAAAGGCGGCGGGCTCCTCCGATTCTGCTCGTTTTATCCTGAGGTCAGATTACAAGAGGGCTTGAAACAGAGAAGCATCCGAGAGTTTTGAGGCCCACTTGTCGCTTTGATGACCCAGGAATTCTTGCGCGGCCGTGAGTTTTGAGTCCAGCTATCGCCTTTGATATCTTGATCCCAAAGAGTGCATTCATGCTCTAGCGCTGTTTACGCGCCCTAAAGGAAACCCGCTCGTCTAGCAACGATACTTATCAGGGTTACGGGTGGGGGAGAACGGGAATGGAGCGGATCGAGAAGGGAGCAGAACAGATTTCAGCGGCGCGGCGAGTTTCGGAACAACCGAAGGTTTCGGGAAAAAAAAGCCCGGTCCCAATTCGGGATCTTCCCGATCTCTCGCGACCACTACAGATGTTTCTAGAACATGTCTAGAGAAAGTTGCCTACCTACCGCAGGCACAGGGCTTACGCATAACATACTCTGCCAATTTGGTACGCAAAACCACGGCGACGTCCCCCCCCCCCCCCCCGCCACCGCGGCAAAATAAGTCGCAGGCATGCGTTGGCAAACTCCCTTCCCTACCTGCAGTCGGGTCGCATTAGTTAGTCGAGGACCAGCGCCGAATAATTCGGGTAGAAGTTGCTCAATGTTCATTTCAGAAATCCAGAGAACTTCGTCGGAAGTTGCGCTACCGTACCGACACCCGCCACGAAGCGGGCACTTACAAGAGGAACTTTTGCAAAGTGTCTGGTCGAACGAGTGGCAAATGCCGAAGGGAGACATTCCCGGCAAACAACTGCGCTTAGGCCCGACATCGCCAAAAACCTTCTACGAGAGCGCTCCCCGAGGACTAATCGCCCGGAAACGGAAAGTGAACATGCGCAAGCGGAAATGTCGGTTTTTCCCGCAGTGTAAAATACGGTAGTATTGTGAGCCGAAAAAAACGACTTTCGGAAGCGGGCAATGCTAACCCGAAAGTCGTTTGTTGTAGTCGTATGTGGCCGGATAAGAAGCGTAATTTCGGTCGCCGAATGGGCCCTTCGGCGGACGTAAAGTGTTGGCTTCTTGTTGACGCAAGGAGAAGTTTAATACGCGGCGTTACGGGACAACACGAAGCAACGGTAGCAGAGCAAGAGATAGAATTCAGATTACGCGAAGAACATGCGCTACGCCTACAAAGGCGTACGCAAGGAACGTTGGCTCATGTCATTAGGTCACGGCAAGACATACCTCAAAGGCCATGTGGCCTCGTACGCTGCGCACCTCTGACTTACCGTATTGGCTCTAATATAAGACGATGTCTTCTATTTTCCGATGTTCAAATTTTCGAGGTTTTCGCGAAAGTCGTAAAGGGTACCCCCTATGGATTTAGCAAAAAATTTCGAAATTTTACTGACAAAAAGTTCTCGTCTAGAATGAATAGTTATGGCCTAAAACGTATTCTAAACACGTCTCTGTGACAAGTCAACTTTGAAATTTCTGGCGCTCGTCTTCTATTAGGGCTCGTCTTCTATTAGAGCTCGTCTTATATTAGAGCCAATACGGTAACCATGGTAAAATCTGGTGGTATGTGGACAACGTGACGGTTGCTACGCATATGAACATCTTAGAATGTTCGCGGAGTCCGACTCGAACATTGCCCGTTCCGCCCGCCCGGCCCGTTCCGCGATGCCTCACGCTATTATTTCGTCCCCTATCACGAAACGGAAAAAACGACAGTCTCAAGAAAGGTCAAATTTCGCACTAAGCTAACATACTAGCTAGGCGACGGCGAAGGAAATCGAAGCAATACGTTTTGACCCAAATAGGCCGATCACCGATACTGAAGACTCGACGAATCACTCTCCCAAAGCGACCCGCCCTGTTTTGCTACTAATTTTGCTAAGGCTAGAACTTAACGAAAACCTGGCATCCTTATCAAAGCACGGAAGTAAGACGCTCGAACACAGATAAGTTTCGAATTCTTTGCGACGTTAAGCATCCAGAAGGTTTAATAATTAGAAAAAGAGGCAACGACAAAACCGGGGTCGGACGAGACTCAAATCCTTTGGCTGCACTGCACAGAAGAAGCGACCAGAAACCGAGCACCCGCCGAGTAACGGAAACGCACGAATGTGACAGGCCTTTTTTGCCACACAAACCTCCGAGTCGTTCAAAGAGGTGACAGCTGAGTGCGTACGCCATTACGGCTCTCTCTCAGCGCTACGGGTCATTGATGGGCCATAAATTTGCACAAATGTTTGCCGTCGTCGGCGGCGACCACCTCTTCCCGAAGGGTTCAAAAACGCAAAAACCGGCTGGTGGCGAAAGCCGTCGACCTCGCGGCGGCGGCCACACCGAAAGCCGCAGCGCGCTGGACGCGCTGCCCTCCGTCGCAGGGTCCCCATTCCGTACGGTAATAAATTTCACGGGAACGCATTCGGTTAATTGCTTTTTCGAGGAGGTCACTATGCGAAAAAGACGGGGCAGCCGAGAGCCAGCGAATATGCAGACGTTTTTGATCCGATCATGGACCAACGTTTCATTGCATAGCGTCAGCTGCGCGCTGCATCGTATTGTACCGGCACCATTGCTTAAAATTGTGAAATATACCTAGATGAGTTCAGTGTGTTTCCATTCTTTCCAGTTCGGCACCCCATAACAGAATTCGCGAATCAAGGCTTTGACGCAGAAAGAGCACAGTTCGTTGAGGTCTCCGTCGGTCAGTTTTCCTAGCAGCTTCAGTGCCTGTAAGTCCGTGGTATGTAGCAGCAAATTCGTTACAGAACGTACAACGTGGGAGAATATTACACCGGACATGACCTTTATGGGATAATGTATCACTCCTAATATTGGCTTGTGTACACATTTTCCATCGGGTTGTGTGTGTGAGGGGGGGGGGGCAACTTGCGACGGTAGGCATCTCTAGGGTTTTCAGAATCACTTTCAAGCTTCAAAAGCGAGCGACGAAATCGATAATTTCTGATGCGCTTCGAAGCGAGGGTAGCGTGTCCATGCCGAGGTAGAGCTCGACTGTAATCACCATAGAGCCTGCTACTCCTTCGGCTACAGTCATCACATTGATGCCAGGGCAGTAAGTGGTGCGAATGTCTTCGAAGACACAGTTCGGGAAGGCCGCGGAGAACATCTACCCAATTTGAGTGCTTTCCACCGGGACTGCCCAAGACAAGACGAGTCTTATCAAAAATGCATTGTTTCTCCGTCTATTAAATGCAACTTAACCAACTGATGAAGGTCGATGACTGTGCACCGGAATAATGACGTCCATGCGCAAGAGTGCACCATGCGCAAGAGATTTCACTGACTCTAAGTCGGTTAGCGTAGCCTCGCTAAAAGTGCAGAGACTTCTCATACTCATTACTGTGCTGAAAGGCAGGTCCGAGTGAAAATGGAATTCAAAGACTTCCTTAGCTGACGAAACAAAAAATTCACCTTACTGTCGGCATCAGAGCAAACTCATTTGCACACTCTTGGTTGGCAATGTAAAAAGGACAAACGCTTCTCGTTACAGCGCTCTGCGTAGACGTCACTGGATGACGGATGCAGCGTCACAACAGCGAAGTTCAAAGCGCGTTGTAGTCTGTGGCTCTACACATAGGAGTTCCCTGCCGCTGGTGGTGTGTTTGCAGCCTTTGCCCGTCTCGGGCTGTAGGTTACTTAGGCCCTGAAATCCAACCAAAGAGTCGTGGGGTGGTGGATATTGACACAACGTAGTGATCACCCCCACAATGACGCTATTTGTGGACGGACCCAAGCGAACCACTTTTACATAAATTTCATTTCTCATTCCGGGAGTTTTCATAGAAGGAAAAGTAGGCCGGGTTTGTAATTGTGTCTATACAAAAATGCCAGGCCCGGCCTCACGTCGGGCCGCAAAACCTACGTCTGCCGTCCGGGCTGGGTTGATTCGAACGTCCGTTGTACAGAGTTACGCATCATCAACTATAAAGCAATTTGTGAATGGTCCCACATCACGACAGCGAGAGCACATGCTAAATCCAAACGAATTTGGTATTCATGAACGAGTTTATTTTTCGCAAATAACCGTCACTGCGTGAGAACAAAGAAAGCGTCTGTATTCGGCGGCCGCGTTTTGTCCAAAAGTGATGGCGACACACTCGCATCTGTGACAGCTGCCGATGTACTTGATGAAAACCGGGCCGTCTTTCACTTTGTAGATGCACTTACGCATGAAACCGATAACTTCGCCGCCGTCAATAGCGCGGTAGCCGGTCCAGGCGTCGAAAGGCAATTGCAAAACGTGGGTCACTAAGGCGCATCACATAGTGCAAAGAGGCAAAGCTTTGAAAACACAGATCCTATCTCTAATTCAACCCTTGCCCGCAGCACCTGCCGTAAGAACTAGAGGTGGAGATAAGAACGGAACTCGGCACGGGCGGGGGGTCCACTTGAAACGGAACTCGGCACGTCATAGATATGCACACGGCCCCTTTTTTGAGCCGATTTTTGTACTCTTTTTAACCAAAATTGAAGCAATTTTGAAGCAATTTTGGGCCATTTTTGCCAAAGTTTCATTCCATTTTTGCCCATATTCGGCTTCTCTTAGGGATGCATGACGTTATTTCGTCGGTCTTAGTCTCTGGTCGTCGACTTTTTTTTTAAAATTTCAGAAAAACAGGCCAAAAAGCCCAAATTTTGGGTACAGAAAACGTACCTGAGAACGACGCCTTGCCGAGCTCGGCTCGGCGCGGAGGGGGCTTACCTCGGAACAACCCTGTGCGGGGGCCGAACATCCAGGCCCCGGCCCCGGCCCCCGGCCCGCGGCCCCGCGGGGGCCCAGGACCCTGGGCCCCCAGGAGGCCGGGGGCCCAAGGCCTCCTAAAATTGTTCGTAGCTCGCCAAAACTCGTTAAAACATGCACCTTTGTGACATTTTTGGCTTAATTTATATACTATTTTTGGCCTGTTACTAATGAATGGCGTTGAAAATGTATTATTTTCCCTTGCCTGAACGGGGGCCTGCGGCCCCCGGCCCCGGCCCCCGTCCGACCTCAGGCCCCGACCCCGGCCCCCGTCTACCCCCAGGGGCCCCCGGCCCCCAGCCTGGTCCAGGCCCCCGGCCCCCGGGGGCCGAAAGCCTAAGCCTCAGTTCAGGTCGATTTAAGCCTAATTACCGCAATATACTCTCTTTGAATGCCGGCAATGCGATGGTTCCGGAATTTTTGATATCACACATTTCCTTTTAGAAAGGCTAATGACATTTGCGACTAGGAGAGGGAGGAAGATAAAGAATAGAAAAACGTAAACGAAACTTCACGAAAGACCGTTGCGTTAATAATTCATTAAGCATTCCCATAGATAGGAGCAACCACGAGAAAACAGGAAGATCAAGCACTTGCTCTGGGGAGAGTAAATTCTTGAATTGATAGTGTTGATGGATCCGTTTCGTACATGCCAGCTAACAAGCGTAGTCTTTCCCTAGAGCTCCGTGAGACCGCTTGTGCGATGCCGCGCGTTGTGGTGTCCAATGAGCAACTCGTAGCTCGGCGCGATGTAGGGGCATTCGGGGCAACGATAACCGCTACCAGGAGTCGTCTGCTAAAACAGCATTTTAAATTTCTGGCAACAACTGAGCGAATGATCGTTACGCTTGTGGCTCGCGTGGAAGCTAACGTGTATGAAGTCATGGGGACTATACTTACGTTCCAGTCGCCTGCCGAAGTGTTTCCGAAATCCGTGGCTCCGTTACCGGCGGCACCGTAGTCGCGCTCCGAAGTAAACGGTGTCACCCGGTCGCGAGGTGCAAGTCGAGGCGCTGGGGACACTGGCAATGGAGTCAGTGGAGCCGCCATGGGCACAAACGCCGGAGGCGAATGACTTGCTTGGGTTTGCACGTCTGCAATCGAATAAACTCAAAAATGGGAAATATTTAACAACAAACGATGCGCCTTTTGTCCATAGCACTTTCCACCTGCAAATTTAAAATTTCCAAGTTTCAAAAATTTTGGGGGAAGGCATAGATTCTCAACCTACAAAAAATAGAGCCTCACTACGCACCCCGAAATAAAGGTTGGGCAGGACTGAGTGTTAGATTGGAAGGGAACAATGTGCGGAGCATGCTACGCAGCTTCTGGAATGCTCCTGGTACCACTCATTTTAATAAGGCCTATTACCGACCATTTTCAACCAGCGATCCATCATCGATGAAAACCGACTCGAGTGCTAAAAAACCTAGCGACGCACCTGCCGGTGACGGAATAGCTGCCGAAGCCCCGTGTGGGCCGAAGTACGGCGAAAACGCTGGTGGAGGTTGTGGCAACGTCTGTTGCTGCTGGAAGCACAAAGGGTACGTGTAGAACGAGGCCGTGCCGGCAGGGTCGCCGGACTGCGAGAATACCTGCGAGGGCGCGTGAGCTGATTGCAGTCCGCTCGCGTAGTACGGTGGCGGATGATCAGCAAGCGGAGCCGCACAGTGCTGACGGGACGCATTGTTCGTGCCTGCATATGTCGCATTTACCAGGAAAATTTTAAGATACTAGGGTTGGTTTTTGGTTTTGGGCAGGCAAGGCCCGTTTGTAAACCTGAGTCCGAGGCCCGACATAGTTGGAGTTGTTGGAGACATCAGAAATATGGCCGTTCCGTCGGTTTGCTCCCCGCTCTAGGTATTTTAATATAAACATCTATGCAGTTTTTCTGTACATCTGTGCAAAGTTTGACTTTCTGTAGCTCGTAGCCCATACTTTCGTCCAGGGGGGAGATGCCGCCCCCCTATTTCGAGGGTCCGAAAAGTAGCAAGGGGGAACTCCTTATGATTGCGGCCGCTGAAAATGGGGGTAATGGGGGATCCAAGGGAGATATTTTTGGGAGCAAAGATCTTGGCCCACCCTACGATCGTGGCCCCCTAAGTTCGGATCATCGGTACGCCTCTGGCCTAGCCGTCACAAACTGACCAGTGCTTCCGGCGACACCGAGCGCTGCAAATGGCTGCGACGGAGAAAATGACACGTTGGGCTGCTGCGGCCAGTAGCCGTTCGAGGTACCATCGGACAAACTCGAGCAATTTTGTATTTTTCCAAATGAGAACTTTCTGGCGTTTGTGGATTTTGGACGATGAACTTTTGAGGAGTCAGTTTTCCGAAACACTTGCCAAGGGTAATTATTCCGCATCAGTCTCAAAGGCCTTTCAGCACTATGCGTTTGCCAAACAGGCGAGGAACGAGGTATGGCTATGCACCTCGGGCAATTCATGAGGCCGTCCAAGAGTGACACTCAATGACCCTTAACTCCATCGCCATACATTTCAGGGAAGGGGAAACACAAATATGGGGAAATCGAATTCAGTGGTGGGTACAATGAACGCAGCCGCTTTACAGTTTGTCCGCTAACGGTAACATAACCTAATGTTACCGTTAATCAACAACTAGGTAGCTCGAGCCTGTTCAACTGCCGAAAAACGGCATCCAGTCAAAATCTAGCAAAAGAATCGATAAAAGCACGGGCATACCTCAGCGGCAATGATGACATGCGGCTCGATTGTGGCGTCGTTCCGCCGCTTTGACAGCTGCTTGATCCGTGCATAAGGCGCTTGCCTTGCAGCTTGACGACGACCTGGAACTGCGCCGACAGTGTCTCTGCGGCATGCCTTTTTCTTGTGGTAGTGAAGGGAACCGCGATGAGAAAAGCTAGCACCGCAGTGGGCACAGACGTAAGGTTTTTCGCCAGTGTGAGTGCGCTGGTGATCTTTGAGAATGCCGGAACACACAAAGTTCTCCTCGCAAACCTGACAATGATAAGGTCGTTCGTCTGTATGGCGCCTTCTGTGGACGACAAGCTCGGATGCGGTTTTGAAGCGCTTCTCGCATTGTTCGCATTTGTACGGCTTTTCGCCAGTGTGAGCGCGCTTGTGTCTAGTAAGATGGAACGAATAAAGGAACTTTTTACCACATACATCACATTCAAACGGCTTTTCGCCAGTATGAGTGCGCTTGTGCGTAGTAAGGGCGCTCTTATGAGCGAACGCTTTGTCACACTCATCGCATTTGAACGGCCTCTCGCCAGTGTGTTTGAGCGTGTGACTAGTGAGACCACTCAACTGAGCGAACGCTTTGTCGCACAGGTTACATTTGTACGGCTTTTTGCCAGTGTGCTTGCGCTTGTGCGCAGTAAGGTTGCTCGAGTCCGAGAACGATTTGCTGCACATGTCACATTTGAAGGGCTTCTCGCCGGTATGGATGCGCAAATGACGCTTTAGGCGACTTGAGTAAGGAAAAATTTTGTCACACGTGTCACAATGAAGACGTTTCTCGCGGCGACTGCTCATGTCTCGCGAACGGAGAGTAACGGATTAGGAAAGTGCAAACACTCGTCCGAAGTTCGTCTAAAAATAACGAACGAAGGAATTAGATTTGGACACCTTCCCTCATTGCTTCACAAAGTGTTACAGAGAAAAGAGCACATTCGAAACGTTGGCAGGTAAAATAAAGCTGCAAAGCTACTTGGACACAACAATAAAAGTGAATACATGAAAGTCGGTTTAATATCAACGCTTTATGTTAGCCATTCGCGTAAGCGTTCAAAGCGTTTATCTTTCTGAAACTGACGTTGGGCGACACAGAAACGACTAAGAGTTGTGATGCACGAAACTCCTGTTACGTGAACGGAAGCCACTAAGCTTAACGATCTTACTTGCTCGGCAGCGCATGAAAACGGTGGGAATCGTTCAAGTTCAAAATTCTACTGCTTTCGGCGAGTAGCCCAGACGTTGTGAGTTCAAATACCGACGTATTCACTAAACAAAGGTGAAGAGAACTCCGTTGTGGTCTGTCGCAGCTCGAGTTCTTTGGGAGCGACGAATTCACCGTGCTCAGCGAGTTCCTTCAGCCTAAGCCGTAGGAAGCTTCATCATTGAAAGACCGGTCTCGGATAAATGCTCGGAAAGTTCCTCGGTAACAAAAATCTTGCGGAAAATCATTCAGAGCGGGTTCGCCCGGCAGTCGCAGCGAACGTAGACATTTCGGAAGGGAAGTGCAAAAAGCAAACATGTCATATTAAGGTTACTTGTAATCTCGTTCTTAACCAAAGCTTGTTCTGAAGAAAGATTGTGGCTCCCAAAATTTAGTCAGCAGATAACGCCAGCGGACTTTCGCATGATTGAAGCTGCTTGCGACGTTGTGACCGCATTCCGAGGGTTCATCGTAAAGCTCCAGCAGCAGCATGTCCCTACAATCTCGCTGCTTCTTCCCGGTGTGGAAGGACTCGTTGAACTTCTGGAGCACTTCAAGATTGAAGACAAAATACCGGAGGTGTGCGATTCGCTCATAAACGGACTGAAGCGTCGCTTTTCGGACGTGCTTGAGTCAGGAAGCGCCGGCAAGGATCCGATCTACCTGGCCTCTAGCTGCCTCGATCCGGTGGTCCAAAAAGAGCACAACTATTTCGAAAAGGACTTCAACAAATCTGCAAGCTGCATTCGTGCAATGGTATGAAGGTATCTAAGAATGCCAGGCTGTCAAAAATGCTTTAGGCCCAAGCGTTGGAGCTCGAAGTCGATAAAGAGGTAGAAGAAGTGCATGATGTACCTGCCACCTCCCACCGTTCAACCTTCGGTTTCGATGTCCCGAACAAGCGGGTCCGTGTCTCGACTGGATCTCAGCGCGATCGACTTAAGACTGAAATTATCGAGTACCGCTCACTGATCGCCTCCGAAGAGGTTACGAAGACATTCGAATTCTGGACGCAGCACCAGCAAGTAGGAAGCAATGGAATCGGATGGAAACAGACACGCTCGATTTTAGCAATTCTCCTTGCTCTCGACTATCGCGTTCAACATTCTCATTGTGCCCGGTGCCTCATCGGCTGTCGAGCAGTTCTTCTCGCAGGTTACTATCCACTCTGGAGGTCACAAAGGAGTTTCTCTTCCCGGGACCATTCGCCGAAAGTCTCTTCTTTGTTTTAATGAAAAATTCATTGAGGTCTAACAATCTAACCGTTGCAATAAACTCCCAACAGATCCGACTTTATACGACACTGCTAGGCGAATGAAAATGTAAAATGAACGAGCAATAGATGCGAATGAAAATGAAAATGATTTTCATTTTCATTCATGAAAATGAAAATGAACTTTTTCGTACCACCGAATGAAAATGAAAATGAGAATGAACAAAAAAATTTCGTAGAATGAAAATGAAAATGAGAATGAACACAAAAATTTCGTAAAATGAAAATGAAAACGAAAACGAACAACTTCGTTTTCACCGAATGAAAATGAAAATGAAAATATAATTTTTGTGAAATGCAAACCCCTGGTCAGATCTGTTTGAGATGAACTTAAAGACGTTAACAAAGTGCGTCTGTTTGCCGAAGTTTTTTTCCTTACGTGAAAACTTAGATCCTATGTTGCGAGGGGTTAAACGGTTAAACGGCTTCACTTACGGGTTTAACGGCGGTAAGACCACACCCGTTACGTTGGCCGTTACGCGGCTACCCGTAAACCGGGTCCCTGTAAATTGAGTCCAATGAACTTGGTCCCGGTAGGTCCCGGCATAAACATTCACTCGGTAAATTGGGTCCCAGCAACAAGTAGCAGTGTGCGGTGCAAAATCATGTGAATCCCCATCCGGCTTAGTCCCAACTGTTCATTTTGAAGCAGAAAATCCCACGCCCAAAACGGGTTAAGCTTATGCTTAGAAATGCAAAAGCGTGAGTATCTTTTGGTTTCTAAGATGCACCGATTTAGCAGTCCCACCCATGAATGATCTCAGCTGGCTTAGTAATCCTACTCAGCCAATGTCCACACTTACGCTTAGGCTTTATAGGCTGTTGTTTATTGCTTAGGCTTAGCCTTTAGCTTACGCTTGGACACACCAAAGGAATGAAAATCTCGGCCAAACTTAGGCTTAGGCCCCACAGTGGAAAAGGAAAAGACAATCTGTATAATGCGATTTTATACGGACACAATTTAACGATTTTGTATTTTGTGCTGGGACCCAAATTTACCGGAACCCACTTTGCGGGACCTAATTTACCGGCGCCTAATTTACTAAGAGCCCGTTACGCTAATAACGGGCAACGGCGAATTCTTAGAACTTAACGGCGCCGATTACTAACTTCAAAAAATTATATTCAAGGTACGCATTTACGAAGCGAGGCGCATTTCTCGTGCGACCGCTACCTTCTTAGGTTCGAGCAGAAATGGTCGAGTGGGTATTCTACGCTTTGAACCGCTCAAACCGTTTTGCAAACGAAGCTTGTTGAACCCACGGTCAGGTACATCTTTGCGTATGCAGCCCGGAATTTCGGAGGGACAAAGATCTGCGAGGATTTATGGATGCCCAGTCGCACTCAAGAAGCTAACTGAGTCCAAAAGCGCCTGAAAACTGAGAAGCTTCGGGGTCTGTTAGTATTTATCCGAAACTTTTTCAAAACAGTTTATTTCAAGTAATTTATTCCACAGAGTACTCTAACACCACTCAAGGTTCCTCGTAGCTGTCGAAGAGGATGCACGGGTCCTTGCTCTCGAAGTCCTGCATTCGCGGGCACTCGGCGATGTCGAATTCCACGTCTTCGCCCTCCTCTGTGTGGTTCTCCATCACATGAGAGACACTCAGAGAAGGACCGGTGGGTCTTCACGGTGGAGTCCGCGAGGCACTCCGGCTCATCTCGGCCTCCGTCGCGAAGGTCGGACATGGTCTGCAGACGTCCCGTTGTTTTCGAGAGCATCAGCGGACACACGTTCCTGAAGGTGAATTTGAAGGCGGTCATGGGTACTGCCTTGTGCGAAAACAATAGGCCAAATGACGAGATAACATGATCGCTTTATGGCCATTTTTGCGTTTTATTAGGTCTTTCGCATGACAACTAGACGAAGATATGCGTCATGCAGTAAAATATGTTCTGGGCAAAAGGTGAACGAATAGGTAATGTTCTTAGACCGATCACGTGGTGGACTGTTAGGCCAAAAGAGCACTGTTCCTACTGCTCTCTTTAGCTTACGTCAAAAGGGAGACCGCAATCTTCTTCGGCTTTCTCGGAGTCCGCTGGGATGAAGCCGGGCAGTCAAAAGGCTACCCAGTTGGGCAAAGCACCGCTTAGGCAATGCTTTTCCAAGTGACCCGTATAGCGGTCGCACATGCCCAAGCATACCTCGGTGAGCATGATGATATTGGGGTGGTTCGTGGCATCGTCCCATCACGCCGAAATCTGCTCTTTCCGTGCATAAGGCGTTTACCCTGCAGCTCGACGGCTTGCATTTGTGCGGCCTTTTGTCAGTGTGAATGCGCTTGTGTGAAGTAAGGTCATTGGACTGAGCCAATGACTCGTCGCGCTAGTCACATTTATACGGTTTTCCCCCGTGTGACTGCGTTTGTCGTAGTAAGGTGACTTAAACTTAAACCACATCTACATTCCGCGGTCTCGGACCGTGATGGCATGTGCGGTCCCGGACCGCGGCGGCATCTGCGGTCTCGGACCACCTTAGGCATGTGCGGTCCCGGACCGCGGTGGCATGTGCCGTCCCGGACCACGGTGGCATGTGCGGTCTGAGACCGCCGATGTGGCATGTGCGGTCCCGGACCGCGGTGGTATGTGCCGTCCCGGACCGCGGCGGCATGTGCGGTCCCAGACCGCGGTGGCATGTGCGTTCCCGGACCGCCGCAGTGGCATGTGCGGTCTCGGACCGCCGCAGTGGCATGTGCGCCCACGGACTGCGGTGGCATGTGCGGTCTCGGACCGCCGCTGTGGCATGTGCGGTCCAGGGTTTCCGGATTTTGGAAAACCTCAGCCTCAGCCCCAGCCTCAGCCGGCTCCTTCAAAAAACCTCAGCCTCAACCTCAGCCTCAGCCGGCTTTAAAAAAAAACCTCAGCCCCAACCTCGGCCTCAACCGGCTGAGGCTGAGGTTTAGCTGAGATCCGAGGCTCACTCGGGGCTTAAAAAGAACAATGAACTACTAAGACGTAAGAAATTCACAACTTGACGTGCTTCTCGGTGAGATTAAGCAGCGTACGATGGAGGGTTGTGCTCGGACTAGATGCGGACATTGCGCATAAGAAAGGCTCCTTCAAAAAGACTCAGCCTCAACCTCAACCTCAGCCGCTTCATCGAAAAACCTCAGCCTCAACCTCAGCCTCAGCCGGCTTCCCCGAAAACCTCAACCTCAGCCTCAGCCGGCTGGCTGAGGCTGAGGCTGAGGTTTGGCCGAGGGCTGCGGCTGAGGTGGAAACCCTGGTGCGGTCCCGAACCGCGATGGTATGTGCGGTCCCGGACCGGGATGGCATGTGCGGTCTCGGACCGCGGTGGCATCTGCGGTATCGGACCGGCGAAGTGGCATGCGCGGTCTCGGACCGCCGCAGTGGCATGTGCGGTCCCGGACTGCGGTGGCATGTGCGGTCTCGGACCGCCGCAGTGGCATGTGCGGTCACGGACCGCGGTGGCATGTGCGGTCCAGCACCGCAGTTCCCGGACCGGGATGGCATGTGCGGTCTCGGACCACGGTGGCATGTGCGGTCCCGGACGGGATGGCATGTGCTGTCCCGGACCGGGATGGCATGTGCGGTGTCGGACCGCGGTGGCATGTGCGGTCCCGAACCGCGATGGTATGTGCGGTCCTGGACCGCGGTGGCATGTGCGGTCCCGCACCGCAGTTCCCGGACCGGGATGGCATGTGCGGTCCCGGACCGCGGTGGCACGTGCGGTCTCGGACCGCCGCAGTGGCATGTGCGGTCTCGGACCACGGTGGCATGTGCGGTCCCGGACCGGGATGGCATGTGCGGTCCCGGACCGGGATGGCATGTGCGGTCCCGGACCGCGGTGGCATGTGCGGTCTCGGACCGCCGCAGTGGCATGTGCGGTCCCGGACCGCGGTGACAGGTAACATCCACTTTCAGAGCACAAGGCGGCCAACGCCGTAGATCTCGAGGTGGCGATTACCCACATAGTCCGTGGAGAGCTTGATGCCGTCCTGGAAGCCTCCCTCCGATGAGACTGAGCTAAAGGGCTTTCTCTCGTAAAACGTCAGCTTAAAACACATAAAAGTAAGAATCTTTCTCAGTCATTAAGCGTGTTTTTTTGCCATGCATATTGGCGTTTTAAGTTCGACTTTTGACCAAATATTCTAAGTTACGAACTTACGCTAACGGAATTTCGCTCCGGAGCCCGCTTGAAGCATGACGCCGAAGCTCGCCAGTCGGTCGCCATCCAGGTCCTGGTATTCTTGGAACGTCACGTTGTCCGAACATTCAACTTTTCCGGGCACAATAGCGTGTCGCTGAAGTGCAGGCGGACGGTAGATCGCTGACGCATGCCCAATGGCTAGCAACGTCACGACGAGAGCTTGCATGTTGGCTGGAAGTCGTATACGTGAATTGTGTTGGTTCTTGGCAGCAATTTTTAACGTAAGGTGAGACCGGTCCTCAAAAGGCGGCTCCGGTCAGGCACACGTTGGGGCATTAAAATCCATTAGTCAAACTTTAGCTTTCCATAATTTTGTGCGAATGCCTTAAAGTGCTTAAACGTCACAGGCTAATGCTATGAATCAGGGTTTAAGCATTTCCACTTTTTTCTGCCATTCCCATTCCCATTTCCACGCAGATTTTTTCTCGTCATTTCTATTTCCATTTCCCACTAAAACGATTTGGCACCATTTCCATTTCCACGATTTCCGCCATTCATTTCCAGTAGTAAATTTACGCTCGAAGTCGTGCAGTAAGCATGCAAGGTAAGAGCGAAATGGACACTTTCACACGCTTTATCTAGCTGCTTCTACTTTACTGGCTCCCAAGAGAACTTCTGCCTTTTCTGGCTTGGATGTGCGAGTAGCTTCAAGTTGGATGGATGTTGGCCTTTGGTGGTCAAGTAAGGCCGTTTTTTTCGACACTGTTTATGCCCGCCGCTAGGCGCCACCATAGCAGATTTTCAGCATAAATGGAAAATAATTTACTTAAATATTTTTTGTGGCTAAATTTGGCTAAATTTGCGTCCACTTTTGGGACGCATGTTTTGTCGTTCAGGTCGGTCTGGGTGGGAGGGGGGTAAGGTCGGCACGGGTAGTCGGTCATGGGATGGAGGGTGAGGATCAGGCCGGGCCGGACGGTCTGAGGAAGATGGGTCAAGTCATGCTGAGTGAAAGGGTCCTGCGGAGGGCCAGCGTCAAAGTCTAGTTCCTTGCTTCATGTCGGTCGGCCGTCTATGACATAAGGGGGGACCCTTTGGTACTGAAAAAGTGGAAATGAATGGCATTTTTTGCTGCCATTTCCATTCCATTTCCATTTCCCACAGGCCGTTTTTCTGGCCATTTCCATTTCCATTTCCCACTAGCGACATTCGCCGCCATTTCCATTTCCATTTCCGGAAATTGGAAATGCTTAAACCCTGCTATGAATAACGCAAATCAAGTGCAATATGTACCTGCTATCTCGCCTTAGATGTTATGCACTTGAGACAAAATGCATTGGATTGGATAGGCAACTTGAAAACACCATGATGACAAATCATGAAAACAAAGGTTGATTCTTAGAGAAACATGGATTCGGAGACGCTCTCGTCGTTGATGTCGGCATCACTTCTTTACGGTCTTGTCGCCCTTCTTCTGCAGTCGAATTTCTTTCAACTTCTTCCGCAGTTCCGCAAGTTCGTTCTGCAGCGCCGCATTAGCGTCATTCAGCTTCTGTAGTTGTCCGGAGAGCATCTGGATTTGAGCACCTCGCGGAGAATTCTCTTAAGAACATTCGCGTAATATGCTGAGAAGTGAAAATATAACAAACGGTTCGAAGCAGGCAAGGCCGGCGTAGCCTGAGCTGGGGGAACCGACAGCAGCGCAAAACGCGAGCCTCTTAGAACTTAGCTATTTTTGTTACCTACATGTATTGTCATATGTTATGGCAAAAAAAACCGCAAACGTTCTAGGGAAGAAAGGCAACCAAAAAAATTCGTCAGAAACCGGCCAAGTTCAACCGTTCTCGACAACTATCAGACTATCATGCACCCTTTACCAGTATTATTAGCACTATATGTCGGTACTCCGAAGAGTTATCACTTCATACTCACTCTCACACATCGAACTGAGAGACAAAAAAGGTTTTGCTCACAAGGGTTTTTATAGACCTTCATTGTTATGGCTATAACTCTACGGATGCGGCATGGTCTCTATGGAACCGCAGAACTACAGGTCTCCACTGCGGTACAGATTACGACACGGGGGGAGGTGGGGAAGGATTGCAACTGTCTCGAAACTATACAAAAGTGAACCGAACCGATTTCCTTCCAAGCCGTTTCAGGATTTCTTTGGAGCCGTTAAGAGCATCAATCGCTAGTTTCGTTATCCATGCAAATGAACCTACCTTTGTCCTCGCCAGCGTTCGCCGTACGCAACAGCAGCAGTTTGACGGCCTCCGAAACACGCTGCGTGGGGTCGCCTGCGGCAACTTTTGCACCCGTCTGTGACTCGACTTTCGCCACCAACGATCTGAAAGCGGCCTTTATGCGATCCGCCTTTCGCTCCATCGCCGCATTCTCGCAGGCGAGCTTCTTGTTCTTCTCGAAGACATGCTGGTTAACCTTTCGCAGAATGGCGAGCTTGGATGGACGAGCCTTCCGCTGAAGATCGAGCTTCGATGAAGGGGAAAGAATTTACTCCCCCCCCGGCTTGATTTTTGAATCCCCCCCCCCTAACCCTCAGAATTCCCCCCCCTAACCCTCAGAATTCCCCCACCATAAATGTAGTATTCCCCCCACCAACCCTCAGAATTCCGAAGTTTTTTGACGAAAATTTGTCAAAGTTTCCTTGGTCCCCCTGGGGTATTCCGAGGGTTGGTGGGGGGGGGGGGGAATTCTGAGGGTTAGGGAGGGGGGAATTCAAAAATCAAGCGGGGGGGGAGTAAATTCCTACCGATGAAGGAGCATTAGCGTCGGAAAGCCTTGCGGCGGCTAGAGGACGAGCCACGGCAGCGTCCAGCTGTTCTTCGCGTGCATACTGCATTAGCGTCGTGAAGTCTTCGTACGCCATTAGTGCCGTGAAGTCTTGGATCCATTGCGCTCGCTGCGAAGGTGTCAAGCCGGCAGGAACGATGGGGCACGTTTGGCCAGGATGGAAATGCTCCGTGCCGTAGTTTGTGTCGCAAGCCCCGCCAGCAAGCTGGCTTCGCCGCAGCGCTACCAGGTAGACAAGATCAAACATCAGGTGCTCGAAGGCAGCCATGTAGCGCTTGACGCTCCCTTTGATGAGGTCGTCATCGCCGCCGCTGGTGGACGTCAGAGACTTCCGCACGTACATTCGTTCTGAAAGCGCAGCATACGAAACGGTTCCAAACACTTACGCTTTTCGGGGCTTCCGATGCATGTATCATACACTATCCGGGCCATCATTTAATGCTGTTTTAGCCCCTAGTAGCACAACTCTCAACAAAGTCCCCCGGTCCAGCGGGTAACCCTGGGGCTACTAATCGAGGACATACGGTATCAACCTAAGTCGACTTATCAGTTGCAACGCTCGATTTACGTCAAAAATTCCGGCTTCATCATTCTGACGTTTTTAAAATAAAAAGCTAACAAAAATAATTTTAGAATAACTTAAGTTAATCAAATTAAACTTAATTTAATTACCTAATTAATAATTTAATAAAAAGGTCCCAACAAGCCCTAGCACGTAGCATTGTTTGCGGTATCATTGTGCGAAAAAGGAACAAACTTTGAAGCCTTCGGGTTTTCTTATGCGCCACTTACGTTCAATAAGACGCTCGAAGCGGACAAGCTCATGCGGCTGGAGGTGAGTGCCTTGTCGCTGCATCACTCCTTGCAGACCGGACCAGACGCGCACTACCGAAACGTCGAAGTTCTGACTACCCAGCTTCCCCGCCAGTTCACTCATGTGCCGCTTCTCCAAGGTCTCGTCCTCGGCGAGTTCCCAGTGCTTTCGTCGTCCCTTGTTGCGGACCGTGAAGACGACATCGATGGGAAATACGTGCGGCACGCTACAGTTCGGATCGCGGCAGAGCTCGGCCTCTACGTAAACACTTGTCTAAAAGCGTTCTCAGCAGTAATCGAAACCCTTCGGTGTTCTTTTTTTTGGCGGCGACCGAAACCAAAATGGAATCCGCAAAAGAGAAACCTGCACAGCCCGAAGCAATCTTCGGCGCGAGCGATTTCTCAAAAAAATTCCAAGAAAGGTGACATCCGAAAATGGCTTTTTACGTGCAAAAATCGACCAAAAATGTGAACGCTCTAGATAAAAAATGGCACAATTTTCGGCATAAATGCTATTGGCCTCTGAGTAAAAAGAACTTGAATATAAGTCACACTCGGCAGTCGAAACCGAAAGGAAATTTACGGAATCATTACTTACCTCCGAGTACCAGACGCCGAAGTCGTAAAAGCGACCCTCACGTGTGTCGATTTTGGCGTTGGAAACAGGAACTCTCCACATCTTGCATGGACGCAAGCCGGTGGTTAAGCCAACGCAAACATCAAACCGCACCAAAGTCGCGGACACGTTGGTGCGCAATGTGTGGGGACGCCGAACGGCCCAACGGCCCACGTAGTGAAAGGTCACCGCGCAATGAGGACATCAGTTTTCGGCCCTCCAATTATCACAGCGAAGATTGGCGCGTGGGAAGCGTATTGTGAAAATCGGTGCCCCAAGCACACGAACAGAAGAGACAGAGCAGTTAGACAAAAAGTTTTTTGCCTGAGGCTGACTGTTTGCATTGAGTGAATGCTCCAATGCAACGTTCGCGGTAATTACCGATGAAGTGGAGAACAATGAGTTTGCGTCCAATCCGGACTCCAACTCAAGTTAAACATACTAACGAGCACACACGTTTACGTGAGCCACCTGAATGTCCCAATGAGGTAAGTAAAAATCGGTAGAAACCCTCATGGTTAAAACGGATGCGTCGCCAGTAACCGAGAGAATCATTCTGACCTGATCTTCTCCCGAAGCATTGAACACCATCGTCGTCTCTGCAAGGTTATCAGGAATGCTTGCATTGGGCAAAAAATTCCCTCATCTTTATGAGTATGCAGAAAGGAGATAATGAATGCTAGTGGAAATACTTTATTCCACAATGTACTCCAGCGTCGCTCACGGTTCCTCGTCGCTGTCGAAGAGGATACATGGGTCCTTGCTCTCGAAGTCCTGCATCTGCGGGCACTCGGCGATGTCGAACTCGACGCCCTCACCCGCGTTCTGGTGGTTCTCCTCCACGTGAGGCACTTCGAGAAGCACTGGTGGGTCTTCACGGTGGGGTCCTCGAGGCACTCGGGCTCGTCTCGGCCGCCGTCGCGAAGGTCGGGCACGGGCTGAAGGCGACCTGTCGTCTTCGAAATCATCAGCGGACACATGTTCGTGAAGGCGAACCTGAAACAAGTCGGGGATTTCCAATGGAATTTTATACGGCCAACTTTTCGTCACTTAGTTCTTTTCATTCGTCCTCTGTTCAGCTTTGCCAACATGGTAAAGCACATGTTTTCCGGATACTACAGCTAGGAACCCGGTGCGATTGATCTGGAAAGCTTGTGTCGTGATTTGGTTCAGTCCACGGCGGACAAGAGCCAAAGAGACTTCGGCAGACGCCCTCCGTACCGTGCATCGTTCCGTGCTCAACAGCGTACCGTGCTCGGTCCCGTAGAGTACGACAAAGGAAAACGACACGGTCGTTTTCCGCGCCGTTCTTCATTAAAACATCACGGAACGGCGTCCATTATCCAGACGAGCTCCGTTCCGTAACAGTAGGGCACGACACAAAGTCTGAGCCCCACTTCAGGTCCTCTGATCGTGACTGCGGCGTTTGTCACAGACGTTCCGAGCGTTGCTAGTTTCGGACTTACTTCTCAGACAGCGGCAGCGTTGGTCGACGAAGATTGCGCAGGCACGTCGCACGGCACTGAGCGTTGTACAGCAACCAGCAACACTTGTCGGCTGCAAAACGAAGTTTTCCCACACGAAATAAGAGGAAGCTCTAGGTTTCCCGTCATCACTTCCCGCAGTTTTACTGGTTTGCACGATGAATGAGTGCAGTCCGAGTTTCTGGCGGAATAGGAAGTCGGAAGTGGACCGACTCCTAATTTCCGAAGCAAAAAGTGTATACACTTTCCGAATCATGAGATACCCATTCGACTTCGCGGCTTGAAAAAGTTGCCTAGGAGCCTCTGCGTGAAATTACTGGTTGACAGTTAACCCTGGCCAACGGGCCTCGTGACCAGTGGCGTATTTAGGGGGGGGGGCGCGCAGGATGCGCCGCGCCCCCCCCCCCCCCCCCCCC
>JNEY01000021.1:341581-443810 GCA_020875895.1 Aphelenchus avenae
ACCGCAATGGAAAGTGTGGTCCCGGACCGCAATGGACAATGTTGCCACTCCCGGACCGCAATGGGCAATGTGGTCCCCGCCCGCAGTGGACAGTGTTGTCTCAGTCCACAATGGAAAGTGTGGTCCCGGACCGCAGTGGACAGTGCGGTCCCAGTCCGCAATGGAAAGTGTGGTCCCGGGCCGCAATGGACAGTGCGGTCCCGGACCGCAATGAACTGTGTAGTCCCGGACCGCGTAGACAGTGGGTCCCGGACCGCAATGAACACTGTGGTCCCGGACGGCAATGGCAGTGTGGTCCCGGACCGCAATGGACACTGTGGTCCCGGACCGCAATGGACACTGTGGTCCCGGACCGCAATGGACACTGTGGTCCCGGACGGTAATGGCAGTGTGGTCCCGGACCGCAATCGACAGTGTGGTCCCGGACCGCAGTGGACACTGTGGTCCCGGACCGCAATGGACAGTGTGGTCCCGGGCCGCAATGGACAGTGTGGTCCCGGGCCGGAATGGACAGTGCGATCCCGGACCGCAACCCGGACCGCAATGGACAGTGTAGCCCCTGCCTCAGTGGAATGTGGTCCCGGGCCGCAATGGAAAGTGTGGTCCCGGACCGCAATGGACAGTGTGGCCACTCCAGGACCGCAATGGACAGTGCGGTCCCGGACCGAAATGGATAGTGTGGCCACTCACGGACCGCAATGGAAAGTGTGGTCCCGGACCGCAATGGACAGTGTGGCCACTCCAGGACCGCAATGGGCAGTGTGGTCCCGGCCCGCAGTGGACAGTGTGGTCCCCGGCCGCAATGGACAGTGTGGCCACTCCCAGGCCGCAATGGACAGTACGATCCCGGACCGAAATGGATAGTGTGGCCACTCACGTACCGCAATGGAAAGTGTGGTCCCGGCCCGCAGTGGACAGTGTGGTCCCAGTCCGCAATGGAAAGTGTGGTCCCGGGCCGCAATGGACAGTGCGGTCCCGGACCGCAATGGACAATGTGGTTCGGACCGCAATGAACAGTGTGGTCCCGGGCCGCAATGGACATTGTGGTCCCGGTCCGCAATGGACAATGTGGTCCCTGACCGCAATGGACAGTGCGACAACGGAACGCAATGGACAGTGCGACCACGGACCGCAATGGACAGTGTGGTCCTGGACCGCAATGGATAATGTGGTCACTCCCGGGCCGCAGTGAAATGTAGGCCCCTGACCGCAGTTGAATGTTGGAGAGTGTTGTCCCCGGACGCAATGGACGGTGTGGTCGCGGACCGCAATGTGGTCACTCCCGGACGGCAGTGTAATGTGTGGCCCCTGACCACAATGGATGTGGCCCAGGGCAGGGATGAGCAAGTCCCGGTCCCGGAGTCCCGGTGGTTTTGGTCCCGGTCCCGGTCGTAGAAAAAATCCCGCCCATAACAGCTTTTATGACTAGGTATTTTCGTATTTTCGAGACAAAAAATGAACCATTTTTGTTCGATTTCGCCCATTGCTGCCAACTTTTTCCGTTCATTTTGTACCTAGTCTTGTCAGTTTTCCCTTATTTTGCTTAACTTAGATTGATTTCGGCTATTTGCGGTAAAAGTGCTAAGGAGTTCTAATGGACTTTAACCATTACGATGCCTGTTGGCTGCTGTTCGTCTAACCGCTATTACAAAATCACATTTTAAAACCGTTGAAAGCCTAACTTGAACGCAGTTGTGCATACCAAAAGTTAATCTGGTGGCGCCTACGGCGATGTTTTACTCCAGTGGCGTACCGAGGATCCAATTTTAGGGGGCCAAGGGTCTGCGGGGGGGGGGGGGGGGGCAAGACCCTGTCCGCTGAAAAATGCCCCTTGGTACCCCCTTACCATATTTTTTGCGGCGGCCTTCGCCCGCCGCGAACATAAGGGTCCTCCTTTGCTACATTTCATGCCCTCCGAAATTTAGGGGGCATGCCCCCATGCCCCCGCTGACGGTACGCCACTGCTTTACTGCCTTTAGAATGTGTCCACTAGGTCCTGAGGCCCGCCGCTAGGCGCCGCCCGAGCATATTTTCACTAAATTCGTCAAACTTTCGTCCGGAATTTCGTTAGTATCGCCTGCAGCGAGGCATTTTTCCTTCTTTATGCTTCAGTTTCTATGTTCAAGTGACACCTGAGCTAGCTAGAAAGGATCTTTTGTCCTAGATATCAAAACACCTTGCGCAGGACTGACCAGCCCCGGAAATTACCGTAGTCCCGGTCTCGGTCCCGGTCCCGGTGGTTTGGGCCCGGTCCCGGTCGCCAGAAAAATTCCGCCCATCCCTGGCCCATGGCCACTATCGACAGTGTGACCACGGAAAACGCAAAAAATGAGATCAGTTTTGGATCTCTGATTCTCCGATATTCTCAACTTTTCCGGTTTTAGCTCTCGCACATGAAGCGCCTGGTGTACGTCTCGTGCGACCCGCAGGCGGCGACGAAGAGCCTCGTGGACCTATGCCGCATGACCTCGAAGAAGAAAGAGGGCGAGCCGTTCCACATCGAGCGCATTCAACCGGTGGACCTGTTCCCGCAAAGAAACACTACGAGTGGGTGGTCGTTATCGAGCACGAATAGCGCCCATTGGGATCGAGCAAATTACACCATCATCGTTGTTAATGGTTATTACTGATTTGCATAGTAAAACGGATTTGCCGCGTTGTGATTTTGAGAGTCTATAGGTTTCCCAAGATGTCCAGTTTAGTGGACATAGTGAATACAGAATTTCCGTCTGAGCAACTGGACAACCTGTATCCTCACTAGTGGACAGTTGAACAATCCCACCTTTTGGGTGCCTTGCAGACTCTCAGGTTGCTATCTGGACAATCGCCCAGTTCCTATGCTGAGCTGAAGCGCAAACCAAGACAAAATCTTCAATCGTCAATCTTTGGTTTCCCACAAAGCAGCAAAGATTAACTTTTATTCAGAGTAAATAAAGTGCGAGAAAAGAGTGAAATGTGGGAGAACGGACGGCATGTTTATTCACGGAATAAGGCATCGATCGGATTCCCGTCTAAAATACGTTGATTGTTCAACAGGGTTGCATACGACCTGTACAAGGTTCGGGAAATAGGTAAATTAAGAAACACGAAATTAAGCGAACACCATACAAGTGACCGGACAAGCAGACATTCTTCGGGCAAGTGAAAGAGCTTTACTTCCACATCAAGACGTTGTCAATACTAGCTGCGTAGAGACCGGCAAAACAACAAAGTCAAATCAAATGAGACTTTACAACGAGAAATTACTCCACTAGTCCTTCTTGGCGTCGTCGCCGACGGCGAGGCCCTCAGTCAGCTCCTGGACGACGTCCTCCATCCTCTTCTGCTGAGCGACGTCCTCGTCCTTCTTCAGCTCCTGTTCGAGTGCCGCGTCCGCCGTGCGCTCCTGCGGCGTGCCACCGTTATGCAGACGGGCCTCGTAGTATTCGAGGAGAACCTACAACAAGGTCAGCTTTGCGTCGGTAAGCAAACATCGGTGAAAAAAATGTGGGTCAGTTATGGACTTAGGGAGGATATAGTTGGACTTAGACGCCTGTGCTGTACTCCGTAACGTACCTGTTGTACCGTATTCTACGGGGCGGGGAACGGTACGGCACAGGTCCAATACGGATTACCGTACTGTGGCTGGCGCACTACGGAGTACGGTACGGCATCATTCTCTGGCTAGAATGCACACGTACAGCCGTAGTACATAATAGACTCGGACGACCGTACCGTATTCCGTACCGTACCGTACTGCGTACCGTATTCTACGGTACGGAGTACGGTACGGCAAGACCCCAGTACGGCGCCGTATTCCGTACCGTACTACAGGCCAAAAAAAATGCCCATTTTTAGCCGAAATCGAGCAAATTTTGGGCATTTTTACCGAAATGCGAAAAATTTCGTCAAGAATGACGGGTATGCAGTCTTATGTAACACCATTTATAACGCTTAATTCGATGGCGTTACTGTTATCTGTCCTAATGTTCCGCTTTACCTGCGAAAAGGCTGAAAATTTGAAATTTTTTGTTACCGTATTACGGCGCCGTACTCCGTACCGTACCGTATTATGCCGTACTGGTACGGTACGGAGTACGGTACGGGGGGGGGGGGGTCAGTAAGGAACGGAGTGCGGTACGGGGGGGGGGGTATCGTCCAAGTCTAGTACATAATATGGGCCGTACCGTGCTCCACGGTACGGAGTGCAGTATGGGGGTGTCAGTACGGTACGGAGGTGTCGTGTCTATGTTTAGCTTAACTTCGCATGATACCCTCTTTCGATTTCTCATTTTTTCGGCAAAATTAGCAGATCTCCGCTGTCAGCACACGTACCTCGGGCTGGTTCTCGGCGATGACGCGCGTCGGGACGATCTCCAGAGTCTTGTCCGTGTAGGCCACCAGGGCCACCACTCCCGGAAAGCCCACGCAGCGCTTCACGCCGAGAATCTTCTCTATGGTCGATCCACGGTCGAGACGATAGACCTTGCCGGGCTTCGGGTAGTCTGAAACCCTCGGCTTTAGCGAGTAGTCTAAAAGTAGAAAATACCACCAGACGAGGATTCCATTGCCGACAAAGCTTCAGCTTTGCACACTTACCAATCTTCGGCTGCTTGACCCTCTGAAACCACGTGCATTAAAGCTTGGAGTGCATGATGGAGCTCACCTGGGGCCCGGTGGGCGCCGCCTCCTTCGGCTTCTGCGGGGCCTGCTTGCCTTTCTTGAGGCTCTCGTCGTACTCGATGATCTTGTCGATGCAGTGCCAGCAGTTGTCGAACGGCTCCCAGCTACAGCGGTTTAAGAAGGTCATAGCACAAGGTGACGAAAACGTACGTGATGTCCTCTGGGTCGTCGTAGCCGACCCACTTGATCTGGTAGTGCACCTTTCCGTTCTTGGTCTTCTTGCCGAGCACCTTCTCCGCGACGAAGTCCTGGTCGCTCATTTTCGGTTGATAGCTCTGAATTCAAGCGTAGTGATAAAAGCAGAAGAATAGACGATACACGTGCCGGTGAAAGCAAGCTTCTAAGAATAAATGGCTGAAGCGAAAACGAGCTTGACGGGGTAGTCAAGCTACAGAGCACAGCACGTTTAGAACAAGATTTATCCGTCCTAACAAACAATGTCAGCATAAATATGTCTTTGATTCTGGCATAATATGCTGTGTCGTTGGTTAAACGGATAGAATAATATCGGAATAAGTCCAGCATGTTGTGCTTCGGCCTAAATTTTTAGGCAATGCACGAGCAGCCTAAACTTAGCATGACCAAACCTGTCTGCTGGAAAAAGACTACCAATCTATGGGCATAAGAAAGTGTGATAAAACTGTTTGCAAGCGGGCGGTAAATTACTGGTGGTTATGATAACGCTAAAGCTAACGCCAAATAATGCCCGACGGCGACTAATCGTTTAGAAAATGCCCTAAAGCGATCTTGAACAAAAGCGACGTAGCCACCACAAATATTCGTCGTACAACAGCGACGAAGTCTATCGCAAACGTTCGACGAAAGCGTCGCCTCGGAGTTCGGCGCGCTTGAGGGCAGGATGCGCGTATTTTGAATGGCTTGTGCGTCGGTCGCTACGCGTCGATTCTTGTCGTAAGATCAACACGTTCAATGCAAAACAACAATGCAAAGTTGCAAGACCGGTGAGAAAACGGCAAGAATTTAAGCAAGAAACAAAAGAAAATTAGCCAGACGTCGAGCAAACCCAGCAAACTGACGCACATCCGCCATAATGTTTGATGCTGACAGCAAATGTCAGTGATTTCGCTAGGAAGCTGAGAGTCGCGGATGTTCCTCGTAATAACTACGTGAAGGTGTGGCTACACTAAATCGTACTTGCGTACCTTTTTAATAATTCCTTTAAGACGTAGAAGGCCGTCGAATTCCGAGGCGCAAGATAATGATTGATAGCCAAGTGTAAGAGGAAGTGTTCAGAAACATTGTCCCAGGAAGCTTGCTAGGATTGATCTGAGCCAATAGTTAGACTTTCGTGAAACCGTACTCTTGTTCAAAGTCGCTTTGTTGTAACCACGTGACGTTCCTTGACATGCCCTAGCGAGGGAAGTTGCGGAATGCGGCCTTGAGCGCTTCCCGGAGCAAAGCAGTCATCGGTATAGAGCTTTCTTCTTCCGGCCGGCTTCTACTTTCCATTATGCAAATCCGAAGCCTTCGAAAGCCTTGTCGTACGACGGCCGGTCGCGTATTGCGAAGCCGTAATTTAGTTTTCCTCGGTCCTGCACGTACGAATGAGTCACCGTCACGACCGCTTTTCGCTGCCCGATGGCCGTCGTCCATCCATCGCTTGGAAAGTTTTTTGCCTCTCCACAGAAAGTTTTTACCGCCACCTTGGCGTTTAGTCGCAGTGCTCTCCCGCTTAAGGCCTATCGATCCAACCGACTTTTTCTATCATCATCCGGGGTTTCACCATTTTCGCTTTCTTTCGACTAAAAGTTGGTGACGACGAATCGTCCATCATTTGCATTAGTTAGCCGTGGAAGAAGCTTTTATAGCGGAATCAATTGAAAATTAATGTGTATTTCTCTCAAAGCTAGGTGTTCCTTAACACTTCAAAGTTGGCAATAATATTCATTACTGCTCATTGCGCGTGCATGCCATTCTTGTATGCGAGTTAGTTGTTGTTGACTTAAGTCAGAGAACAATTAAGTGACGGGCTTTTGCTTGTAAAATTTTGGCGAGATAATAACAGTTGCTCTCTTTAGCTGCAGCTTCACTTACGTATTACGATGTCACGCTACGCAACGCGGACGGTAAGTATTCTTTAGTGGTCGCGAGGTCGCCCGTTAGGACAGCTAGCGTGGACCAGGGCCGGACAGTTCCTGGTCCTGGCCGTGGGGTCCTGGTCCTGGGTGTTGAAAAAGCTGCCCACCTCGGCTTGCGACGGTCGGCTGCAAGGCATAGGCGGACGAAAATTTTGCGTGATCCGTCGCATTTTCCTTGAAAATCTTCAAATCGTCGATGCAATTCGGCCCTCCCAATTTGCCCGCATTCTTAGGAGCTGAGGTTTCTATTGGTACCGGGGAGTTTTGCCAACGTCCTGATCCTGGGCCTCTGATCTAGATCCTGGTACGCATGGAAAAGTGCCCAGCCCTCATGTACATTTGATGCCTTAAAGAGTTCGCTTCAGAAACGCAAAGGGCGTCCGATCGACGACTGGCAGGACGCTATGAGCGGAGTCGAAACGATGCCTCCGATCAGCAAGAAGTCCGTCCAAAGCGATATTCGGCGTGAACACGACAGGCCCGAGGAGTCCATTATTCACGTCAAAGTGTCGCTGAAATATCCGGTAAGAGTGAGTCAGCACATCGTCTCTTAGTCAGTGTAAACTCGTTGCCTCGAACGGCGAACTTGTGCTTTCGGACTGTGTATTACTACCTCTTAGGCTTTAATTTTAAGCGTAAGCTACAGGGAACGCGTGCACTTAGTTGTTTTCAAGTGTTGGCTGAGATCGGTTGAGCTAAACTTACTAACCACCCGGTCCTTCCAGTCCAGCGGGCCGCGGATCGAAGTCCCAGCGCGCAGTGTCAACTGCAAGCACCTCCAGTGTTTCGACCTGGCCACCTACCTCCGGGAGCGTGATCGGAAGGAGCTCGTCGGCGACTCTCTTACCGACAAGTGCTCCGTCTACTGGAACTGCCCCATCTGCAGCGAACCGGCGGAGCTCCACCAGCTTCGAGTCGACGGGTAATTTCAGCGGTCGTCTTCATATGAATGCGTGGATGGCTTAGGTACTTCAAGTCCATCCTGAAGGCGTACGCAGACTTGCGGATCGTCGAGGAAGTCGAGATACTCTCCGACGGCAACCACCGTCCAGTCGTGCAGCCGAAGGTGGAAGTCGTCCCTCTGAGCGAATCGCCCTTCCTTCGCGGAGGAAGTTCCCTTTCGGATCGCCCCGAGGAGAAGCCCGAGGTCGCCCATCTTCGGGTAAGACATTGCAGGAAGTTTTTTTCGGGTTTCAAACGTGTAAATCAAAGCCGGCAGGGACCTCAGAAAAGCTGCTAGGGCCTATTTTGGTTCCCATGCGCTATAGGTTCCACACTGTAAGGTGGTATCCTTCGTGGGTTAGTGATCTGCGTGAAGTTCACCTGAATGTGAACTTCACATTCAGGTGGGATGTGCTTGCTATGGAATTCGGAAGACGGCCGCATAGCTTGCGGGAAGCAATCCGTCGGAACGGAGGGCGTGATCAGTTTGGGGACACGCGTGATAGCCGACGGTCGCAAGGCGACGCCGGGCTCAGGAGCACACTGGGTCCCAGCAAACGCATTTGCTAACCCATGCCATGCGCTGTACAAAAACCGGAAAACGGCACCGAGTATGGTTCGGTACGTTCCACCCGGCTGGCGGTGTCGCGTGAAGCGCATTAAGTATGCTTAAGCTTAGACATGCAAAAGCATACTGCGCAAACGGCTAAGTAAAGTGTATAAGAGCAACGCCCAGTAAAGCCCTGGCCATAATGCCGACCCCGAGTCCGAATCCGAATCCGAGGAATCCTCGAGGTCGGACTCGGACTCGAGGTGACCACAATGACGAAAATCCCAGGACTCGGACTCGGGGTCGGCATTGTGGCCAGGGCTTAAGCCACCGGCTTAAGAAGCTACTAGAAGCCAAAAATTCGAACCCGACAACTGAAACTCATTATCTGCGCGGTTTTAGGACGTCGACCACAACAACAACGAGCACGATGCGTCTGCCGTGGAGACCACCGTCTTGGTAAGGGCAATCCGCACGGTCCGGTCGCCGAGAACTTTCACCTGTACTTTCAGGACCTTGAGGCTATCGAGCGCCTGCCCGAGACGAACCAGCTGTGCAGGTCGGTCAAGCGCAAGCTGCTGGACGACTTCAGAAGGGCCCAGAAGAAGAAGAAGGTCGCCGCTACGCAGGTAAAGCTGTTCCCCGAGAGGACTGCTAACGTTCCATCAAGTACTCGAACCGAACCAGCTCCGGCATTTCGGCCACGTTGGATCCAGTTGCCAAAGGCAAAAACATTTTAGATATTTCTGTTGTGTTTTCTTCCTGTGCAAAGTCTGATTCGATTCGTCATCTGAACTCCTACTACAAACCTTTGCAAGCATGACTGAAATTTGGAGTTTCTCAGGAACCTTTATTCGACATCTCTTGGCCTTTGTGCTTTTTATTTCGAATTGCGATATTCTATCTATGTCCTTTCCCGGTTACCATGCTGAACAGCTCGACTTACTCCTCTTCAGAACGACGAGCCGAAACGCGTGGAAATGGGAGGATCGCCAGCTTCGACTGGTTCCGAAGACGAAGGCCCGGCACGCAACGGAAGCCTCTTCGGTGGGCAGGAGACGGGCTGTAGTCCGGACAGCATGCCGGACTTGACCAACGAAAGGTTTGGCAAGCGGCGAGGCCTAAAGTGCACGACTGACGATGTTTAGCTCAGTCGTTCCCGCCCAGTACCAGTTCCTCCTGCATCCTTTCGAGGTAGGTCGATGGAGATCGTGCTTGAATTTCGCTCAGACCTTACGTTTTAGAAGCTGGAATGCGATTTGTGCTCGGCTCGGTTCGCGACGGAGCAAGCGATCCAGGATCACAAGTATTTCTTCCATTCCGTTGCCAAGGTACGCTCGCTTTTTTGAGCCGCTACTGGAACAGTGCACGATCACTCGCGTTGCTTTGTTTAGGAGTTCAAGTGCAACATGTGCGTCAAGGAGTACTTCACCGAGGAGGAGCTGGCGCTGCACAAGGAGGCGAAGCACCGGCCAAAAACGGTTAGCTTATAGAAGGAAGAGCATGCGTACCTGTCCCGGCATACACGCGAACGCATGCGATACCGCTATGCGAATGCGATACCGCTAAACGCTTGCAGCAGCGGTAGGCGCATGCGATTCCGCTAGCATTGCAGCATGTTGCAGACAAGCGACGCCAGCAACGGCAGTGACGCAGATTCTCATTTAGCGGAGAGGCTTAACGCATAGCTTTATCGCATACACATGTAGGTATCGCATGCGCATATCGGCATCGCATGCATAGCGGTAGAGGTAGTCGGCCGTACCGTATTCCGTACCGTACCGTACTGCGTACCGTATTCTACGGTACGGAGTAGGGTACGGGGGTCACGTCCAGTACGGCAGTACGGTACGGCACGATTTTCTGGAAAAAATGCACTAGTACGACAGTACGGTACGGCCTAGTACGGGCCGTACCGTATTCCGTACCGTACTGTACGGTACGGAGTACGGTACGGAGGGGGTCAGTACGGTACGGAGGGGGTCAGTACGGTACGGAGTGCGGTACGGGGGGTCCGCGACTACCTCTACATAGCGGCAACGCATGCGGTAGTGGTTTCGCGCATGGTTCTTCTGGCAATAATGTTATTACTTCCGTGCATTAAATTGCACCTAGCTTCTGAACTGCTAGCAAGCATACTCAACTTTGAATGTCAGAATGATCCTTTTCACACAGAATACACGTGGTTTTCGGTTTTAGATTCCCTGCGAGGTGTGCTTCAAGCGGTTCGGATCCGCGCAGGGATTGAGCGATCATCAGAGGGCCGTCCACGGCATCATCCAGGCTTCTGCGCCGTCGACGGTCACCCCTCCGCCGGCTCTCGTGCCACGTCTTCCGAGCCCGCCGACTAAGCCGCCGCCGACTGCTCCTAAGGACGTCTTGGACGAATACTACCGCCAGTTGGGCATCTACTATGAGTACCTTTGGATGACTTCGACTTAGTGACTTGTCTAGTCGCATGTGCTTTATTGGCATTGTTTTCGTTGTAATTGTGTACCATGCGGTTCGTGCCGCTGTCCTAGTAAAGGAATGGTTTGCCGCAATGCTGAAGCACCTCGAAAAGGGTTGGAAAGATGAGCGCCAACTAACACTCGCTCTCGTTCACGTTGGCTTCTCCGTGGAATGTCCATGGTCCCGTGAAGCATTACGTCTGGCATATCCGTGAAGCATAGAAAAATGACGTAATCTACTTGCAGCCGAGTAGACTTAGCGGGCCGTACCGTTTTTAACGGCATAAAATACGACACGGCAGGGGGTCAAAATTGGGCCGTACTCCGTCCCGGACTGGTACAGAACATGGAAGCCTCGAAAACTGACCCCGTTACGTGCTTTTTAAGTAAATAACGGCAGGCAAAACGGACGTTCTTTCGCCGTTCAGTTTTTCGTGCCGTTCTCTACGGAACTTCCGTAACGGAAGCAGTACAGTACAGTGGAAAGCACTGATTTGGTATAGGCATTCTAAACTCAAAGACAACCAAATTCTGAACGTTTACTTAGCTAACTTAGCCTTTAACAGCAACGCCAAAAAGAGCTATCGGAGGTTGCTACTCGCACGCCGTCGTACGAACCGTCCTGGCGAAGAGACGCTCGGGAACGTCGACGTTTTGAAGTCGATGCATCGGATTCCGAGGAAGTGGAGGTAGCTCTTGCGGACGACCGAACTGAATGTACCTTGTAAGCGATCGTAAAACGCAAAGTGATAACAGCGGCAAAAGTGAAATCACGCGCCCTCGGCGCATAGGCTGTTGTTGCCGAGCGAGCGAGCGTTGATTGAACTTGAACTCCGATGTTAGCTAAGAAGCAGGCATGCGTAAGCGATTCCAACATTTCATCCGGTTGCGTTGCGTTTCGCAACCGACGAGGAATGTGAACGACAGGCGCATAGCAAAGACGCTGTTGCGTGGTGGCAACGCTATTGTCTGCAGCAGGGATGGCGGTTCCAAAATTCAGCTCGAAACTGCTCCGAAAGTCGTTGATAAAACCGAAGGGAATGTGGTTAAGCAGGCTAAAGATGCGAGAGATGCTAATCGCTGATTTGGGCTGGAGAAAGATGCATCACCAAGGAGGCTCCGCACCGTCGCGAGCTCAATGGAAAAGCACCTTCGGATCGGACTGTGCCAAAACCGGTTGGCGCCCGAGCCGTAACCGACTACTGCCGTCTTTGCCCTTGACAAGTGATGTTGATGCCCGACGGTCGGGACGCATGAGAGAGCTAGTGGTTTTGGACAGAATTCAAAAATTCATGCACGTTCAGGAAACAGAATGAGAAAATTCTGTATGTTGCATTCGGAAAGTAGTTCACTACTTAAGGCTGATGGCAATCATTGTCTGATAATAATGCCAGTGTCATTAAGCGAGAAGACTTCGTAAAGCCGTACCAGAGAAAATTTGCTTGCAAAGCCATTCGGTACGATTTTAAAAGCCCCTGAGCCAGTCACAACAAGTTTCCTCATGTTGATGTGGCCAGTTGAAATCTCTTTGTGCTTGCAAATCTCGCTTTCAGCAGCAGATCCTAATACAACACGTCAAGTCCATAAAAGTAGAACGGTAAATAAACACGCATCGTCGGATCTCCACCCAAAGATGAATGCTGTGTTCGCCGCTGGCATCTTGGAGGAAGAAAAGTGCAAATCGCATGGGTTGAACTGTTTTAAAATATAAGCCCTTTGCACGTACAGACGGAATATGAATCTACTGGAGAAAACGCGGCAAAATCTACTGTGGACTTGCTGATAAAAGCATAGCGACATAACAACAAAAACGATGGCGGCAGTATAATAGGGTTAATCCAAAGATTCGAGATTGTGTGTCACATGGAAATGCACAAATTAACAAGGATATTTTTTGCGACGGCGAATCCGACTCGCTTCTTCGCGAAGTCGAGACCGCGCAGTGGGAGTTGAAAAAGCGCGAACCGAGAACCCAAGCGTAGTCGTGTTCCAACGTGTCGCACACGTAAAACATCCGGCTGCACTTGAATGGCGGAAATCTCTAGTCAGTATTCACGACGAAGAATTAGTGTGAAAAGCACGTAGTGCAGAAAGGTATGTTAGTTCAGAGGTTTTTCACGCGGCACTGAAGAATGTGAGTGATAGCATTCGTAAACGAGCATCATGCATGATCAAATGGTATGCCCCGGCACTTACGTCCACAATTTAACTGGACTGCCGCTGGGATCCGACCTCCGAATGCTATTACATGCGTGCGAGAGGCGTTCACTTTGCGCTAGAACTTTTGCGGATCAACGGCCGCCAACAGCGGTGGCTCATTCTGCAAACAAGCTCACGCTGCGCTGCAAAGCACTAATCCGGCAAAAAGTTCACAGAACGCTGATTGAGGCGGAAACCGGCTCAATGACGATTGCCATCTGAAGGATTTTCGGGGAACACGAGGAATTGTTCCGTTGCGTTCTTGCAAGTTCTCAAACATGCATGGTCAAGATGACCATAATCGTGCATCATGATGAACCAATGTTATGTTGGCCGGAATGCTCGAGCATGGCGAACCGGTGCACAATGTGCTTGTAGCACTGATGCATGCCGTCAATGCTTAGTCGTCCCATGGTTGTTTGTAGTGATCCGAAACAATATTTCACAAGAGTTGATGTCGTTGACTTCGGTCAATTTCGAAAGCAGGGGACAACGTATGCTTCTGCTGTAGTTGCGCACCTGTCACAAACTACGTGCGCGAGTGCAATGAAGTCACAATGAACTCGTTATCAGGCAAGTCACCTCTCCGGTCTTTGCATCTGCGATTCCCTACAGACTACGGAAGCTCGAGCGATAATTTCGCGTTACTTTTTGAGTCGAAGTACTTAAAGAAGAGGTGATATCGAAGAACTCCATAGTCTCCGTTCTCAGAAAGTCCCCGTCCACACGTTAGAGTAAGCATGTTGCACGTGCTGTGTGCGTCGCTTCTCTTCGCGCTTGCCTTCGAACAGCATCCCCCGTCAGACGTCGTCCAGACGGAATATGGCAAAGTACAAGGGTTCAGGGTTTCGACGCGCAGTGGCTTCAAAGCCGACGTGTTCTTGGGGGTGCCTTTTGCGCAGCCACCCATCGGAGACTTGAGATTTGAGGTGAGTGATTGCGAATTTTTCCGAAATTCGCAGTTTTATCGCTTTTCCACTCGGTGTCTTTGCATGTTGTTAACATCGAACCCAGTCTTTTAGAGACCCGAACCACCGTTATCATGGGACGGCATTCGAACCACGGATCGGCTTCAGGAAGCATGTTTCGGCATCGGAGTGTTCGCTCATTACAAGATGAGTGAGGACTGCCTGTACTTGAACATCTTCGCACCGCAACAAAAGGTACCAGAGGAAGCGTGAACGTTCCACCATCCTGCTGGCGTTTCAGGCCGAGTCCTACCCGGTGATGGTGATTATCCACGGCGGTGGATTCGTGACCGGCAGCGCGCACATGTACCGCGACTACAACGACCTGGCCGAGAGCTACGTCTCTAAGGGCATAGTGGTCGTGACGATCCAACACCGCCTTTTTGTGCACGGTAAGGACGGGGAAAGCGATGGTCTACACTAAAGCTTGCAGGCTACGCATCGCTCGGATCCGATTCTCTTAAGGGCAATCTCGGCCACTGGGACCAGGTTGCGGCCTTGAAGTTTGTTCAGTCGAACATCGCTGCTTTCGGCGGAGATCCCAAGCGAGTGACAATCTACGGTTACAGCGCAGGCGCTGCCAGTGCTTCAACGTTGTCCGTATCACCGCATAGCAGAGGTGTGTCACACAGGGTGCTCGGGTAATCGATGATTCGCGTGGATTTAGATCTGTTTGCGAAGGCCATCCAAATGGGCGGCTCGGTGCTAGCCGAATGGGGCGGAAGCGATCTGACTCTTAAATACACGAAGCAGCTGCTCACAATGATCGGATGCGAGTACAGCACTGGCGATGGAGCGAAACGGTGCCTTAAGGCCGCTAGTAACGACGACATTACCGCAGCGACACAGAAAATGGTGAGCCACCCACGGGACGAACCACCTTAACTCGAATTATTTAGAACTTGTCTCCTCGTCGCATGAACGGTGGGGTGTTCGGGCCACGGCATGACGGCGACTTCTTCCCAAAACCGGCAGCCGAGCTGATCAAGGAAGCACCAAAGAAACCGACGTACGCTGGCATGTGCGAAGAAGAGTCAATCATTTTCAGTACGTCCCGTACACTAGAGCGCGACTTTGGCCCCCCGTACCGTACTCCGTACCGTACTGACTCCCCCCGTACCGTATTCCGTACCGTAGAATACGGTACGGAATACGGTACGGCCCGCATTAAAGCCGTACTACGGCCCGTACTAGTGCATTTTTCACGAGAAAGTCATGCCGTACCGTACTCCGTACTGAGCACGACTCACCGTACCGTACTCCGTACCGTACAATACGGTACGGAATACGGTACGGCAGTCGCGCTCTACCGTACACCCATGATATTACCCAATCAAAAATTCCTNTACGGAGGGGGTCAGTACGGTACGGAGGGGGTCAGTACGGTACGGAGTGCGGTACGGGGGGTCCGCGACTACCTCTACATAGCGGCAACGCATGCGGTAGTGGTTTCGCGCATGGTTCTTCTGGCAATAATGTTATTACTTCCGTGCATTAAATTGCACCTAGCTTCTGAACTGCTAGCAAGCATACTCAACTTTGAATGTCAGAATGATCCTTTTCACACAGAATACACGTGGTTTTCGGTTTTAGATTCCCTGCGAGGTGTGCTTCAAGCGGTTCGGATCCGCGCAGGGATTGAGCGATCATCAGAGGGCCGTCCACGGCATCATCCAGGCTTCTGCGCCGTCGACGGTCACCCCTCCGCCGGCTCTCGTGCCACGTCTTCCGAGCCCGCCGACTAAGCCGCCGCCGACTGCTCCTAAGGACGTCTTGGACGAATACTACCGCCAGTTGGGCATCTACTATGAGTACCTTTGGATGACTTCGACTTAGTGACTTGTCTAGTCGCATGTGCTTTATTGGCATTGTTTTCGTTGTAATTGTGTACCATGCGGTTCGTGCCGCTGTCCTAGTAAAGGAATGGTTTGCCGCAATGCTGAAGCACCTCGAAAAGGGTTGGAAAGATGAGCGCCAACTAACACTCGCTCTCGTTCACGTTGGCTTCTCCGTGGAATGTCCATGGTCCCGTGAAGCATTACGTCTGGCATATCCGTGAAGCATAGAAAAATGACGTAATCTACTTGCAGCCGAGTAGACTTAGCGGGCCGTACCGTTTTTAACGGCATAAAATACGACACGGCAGGGGGTCAAAATTGGGCCGTACTCCGTCCCGGACTGGTACAGAACATGGAAGCCTCGAAAACTGACCCCGTTACGTGCTTTTTAAGTAAATAACGGCAGGCAAAACGGACGTTCTTTCGCCGTTCAGTTTTTCGTGCCGTTCTCTACGGAACTTCCGTAACGGAAGCAGTACAGTACAGTGGAAAGCACTGATTTGGTATAGGCATTCTAAACTCAAAGACAACCAAATTCTGAACGTTTACTTAGCTAACTTAGCCTTTAACAGCAACGCCAAAAAGAGCTATCGGAGGTTGCTACTCGCACGCCGTCGTACGAACCGTCCTGGCGAAGAGACGCTCGGGAACGTCGACGTTTTGAAGTCGATGCATCGGATTCCGAGGAAGTGGAGGTAGCTCTTGCGGACGACCGAACTGAATGTACCTTGTAAGCGATCGTAAAACGCAAAGTGATAACAGCGGCAAAAGTGAAATCACGCGCCCTCGGCGCATAGGCTGTTGTTGCCGAGCGAGCGAGCGTTGATTGAACTTGAACTCCGATGTTAGCTAAGAAGCAGGCATGCGTAAGCGATTCCAACATTTCATCCGGTTGCGTTGCGTTTCGCAACCGACGAGGAATGTGAACGACAGGCGCATAGCAAAGACGCTGTTGCGTGGTGGCAACGCTATTGTCTGCAGCAGGGATGGCGGTTCCAAAATTCAGCTCGAAACTGCTCCGAAAGTCGTTGATAAAACCGAAGGGAATGTGGTTAAGCAGGCTAAAGATGCGAGAGATGCTAATCGCTGATTTGGGCTGGAGAAAGATGCATCACCAAGGAGGCTCCGCACCGTCGCGAGCTCAATGGAAAAGCACCTTCGGATCGGACTGTGCCAAAACCGGTTGGCGCCCGAGCCGTAACCGACTACTGCCGTCTTTGCCCTTGACAAGTGATGTTGATGCCCGACGGTCGGGACGCATGAGAGAGCTAGTGGTTTTGGACAGAATTCAAAAATTCATGCACGTTCAGGAAACAGAATGAGAAAATTCTGTATGTTGCATTCGGAAAGTAGTTCACTACTTAAGGCTGATGGCAATCATTGTCTGATAATAATGCCAGTGTCATTAAGCGAGAAGACTTCGTAAAGCCGTACCAGAGAAAATTTGCTTGCAAAGCCATTCGGTACGATTTTAAAAGCCCCTGAGCCAGTCACAACAAGTTTCCTCATGTTGATGTGGCCAGTTGAAATCTCTTTGTGCTTGCAAATCTCGCTTTCAGCAGCAGATCCTAATACAACACGTCAAGTCCATAAAAGTAGAACGGTAAATAAACACGCATCGTCGGATCTCCACCCAAAGATGAATGCTGTGTTCGCCGCTGGCATCTTGGAGGAAGAAAAGTGCAAATCGCATGGGTTGAACTGTTTTAAAATATAAGCCCTTTGCACGTACAGACGGAATATGAATCTACTGGAGAAAACGCGGCAAAATCTACTGTGGACTTGCTGATAAAAGCATAGCGACATAACAACAAAAACGATGGCGGCAGTATAATAGGGTTAATCCAAAGATTCGAGATTGTGTGTCACATGGAAATGCACAAATTAACAAGGATATTTTTTGCGACGGCGAATCCGACTCGCTTCTTCGCGAAGTCGAGACCGCGCAGTGGGAGTTGAAAAAGCGCGAACCGAGAACCCAAGCGTAGTCGTGTTCCAACGTGTCGCACACGTAAAACATCCGGCTGCACTTGAATGGCGGAAATCTCTAGTCAGTATTCACGACGAAGAATTAGTGTGAAAAGCACGTAGTGCAGAAAGGTATGTTAGTTCAGAGGTTTTTCACGCGGCACTGAAGAATGTGAGTGATAGCATTCGTAAACGAGCATCATGCATGATCAAATGGTATGCCCCGGCACTTACGTCCACAATTTAACTGGACTGCCGCTGGGATCCGACCTCCGAATGCTATTACATGCGTGCGAGAGGCGTTCACTTTGCGCTAGAACTTTTGCGGATCAACGGCCGCCAACAGCGGTGGCTCATTCTGCAAACAAGCTCACGCTGCGCTGCAAAGCACTAATCCGGCAAAAAGTTCACAGAACGCTGATTGAGGCGGAAACCGGCTCAATGACGATTGCCATCTGAAGGATTTTCGGGGAACACGAGGAATTGTTCCGTTGCGTTCTTGCAAGTTCTCAAACATGCATGGTCAAGATGACCATAATCGTGCATCATGATGAACCAATGTTATGTTGGCCGGAATGCTCGAGCATGGCGAACCGGTGCACAATGTGCTTGTAGCACTGATGCATGCCGTCAATGCTTAGTCGTCCCATGGTTGTTTGTAGTGATCCGAAACAATATTTCACAAGAGTTGATGTCGTTGACTTCGGTCAATTTCGAAAGCAGGGGACAACGTATGCTTCTGCTGTAGTTGCGCACCTGTCACAAACTACGTGCGCGAGTGCAATGAAGTCACAATGAACTCGTTATCAGGCAAGTCACCTCTCCGGTCTTTGCATCTGCGATTCCCTACAGACTACGGAAGCTCGAGCGATAATTTCGCGTTACTTTTTGAGTCGAAGTACTTAAAGAAGAGGTGATATCGAAGAACTCCATAGTCTCCGTTCTCAGAAAGTCCCCGTCCACACGTTAGAGTAAGCATGTTGCACGTGCTGTGTGCGTCGCTTCTCTTCGCGCTTGCCTTCGAACAGCATCCCCCGTCAGACGTCGTCCAGACGGAATATGGCAAAGTACAAGGGTTCAGGGTTTCGACGCGCAGTGGCTTCAAAGCCGACGTGTTCTTGGGGGTGCCTTTTGCGCAGCCACCCATCGGAGACTTGAGATTTGAGGTGAGTGATTGCGAATTTTTCCGAAATTCGCAGTTTTATCGCTTTTCCACTCGGTGTCTTTGCATGTTGTTAACATCGAACCCAGTCTTTTAGAGACCCGAACCACCGTTATCATGGGACGGCATTCGAACCACGGATCGGCTTCAGGAAGCATGTTTCGGCATCGGAGTGTTCGCTCATTACAAGATGAGTGAGGACTGCCTGTACTTGAACATCTTCGCACCGCAACAAAAGGTACCAGAGGAAGCGTGAACGTTCCACCATCCTGCTGGCGTTTCAGGCCGAGTCCTACCCGGTGATGGTGATTATCCACGGCGGTGGATTCGTGACCGGCAGCGCGCACATGTACCGCGACTACAACGACCTGGCCGAGAGCTACGTCTCTAAGGGCATAGTGGTCGTGACGATCCAACACCGCCTTTTTGTGCACGGTAAGGACGGGGAAAGCGATGGTCTACACTAAAGCTTGCAGGCTACGCATCGCTCGGATCCGATTCTCTTAAGGGCAATCTCGGCCACTGGGACCAGGTTGCGGCCTTGAAGTTTGTTCAGTCGAACATCGCTGCTTTCGGCGGAGATCCCAAGCGAGTGACAATCTACGGTTACAGCGCAGGCGCTGCCAGTGCTTCAACGTTGTCCGTATCACCGCATAGCAGAGGTGTGTCACACAGGGTGCTCGGGTAATCGATGATTCGCGTGGATTTAGATCTGTTTGCGAAGGCCATCCAAATGGGCGGCTCGGTGCTAGCCGAATGGGGCGGAAGCGATCTGACTCTTAAATACACGAAGCAGCTGCTCACAATGATCGGATGCGAGTACAGCACTGGCGATGGAGCGAAACGGTGCCTTAAGGCCGCTAGTAACGACGACATTACCGCAGCGACACAGAAAATGGTTAGGCACCCACGGGACGAACCACCTTAACTCGAATTATTTAGAACTTGTCTCCTCGTCGCATGAACGGTGGGGTGTTCGGGCCACGGCATGACGGCGACTTCTTCCCAAAACCGGCAGCCGAGCTGATCAAGGAAGCACCAAAGAAACCGACGTACGCTGGCATGTGCGAAGAAGAGTCAATCATTTTCAGTACGTCCCGTACACTAGAGCGCGACTTTGGCCCCCCGTACCGTACTCCGTACCGTACTGACTCCCCCCGTACCGTATTCCGTACCGTAGAATACGGTACGGAATACGGTACGGCCCGCATTAAAGCCGTACTACGGCCCGTACTAGTGCATTTTTCACGAGAAAGTCATGCCGTACCGTACTCCGTACTGAGCACGACTCACCGTACCGTACTCCGTACCGTACAATACGGTACGGAATACGGTACGGCAGTCGCGCTCTACCGTACACCCATGATATTACCCAATCAAAAATTCCTTTAGCCGTGATACAAATCCCGATGTCCGGCTTGTTCCTTCCGCAGGAGAAGCACGCAACGTTCAGCGAGAAGGACTTTCTCAAGTTCCTTGACGTAGTCGTCGATACACAGGTCTTCGGCGCGCGGTCTAACGAAGTTCGCGAAAAGATCGCGAAATTCTACCTGACCAAGGACGCTGCCGACGCAAAAGACAACCTGTTCTATTTGCGGCGATACGTACAGGTTGATTTGAGCCTTGCCCTCGGCCTTCAACTTCTTGTTAAGCTCTGCTCCGACATTCAATTCAACGTGCCCATCCTGCGCGAGGCGGTGCTGAAGACGGACCTCGACTGGCCTGTCTACCTCTACGTAAACCACTACATGCCGAAAAACAAGATATTCGATGCTCCTTTTAGAACGGTAACGCCACGGGNGCCGCAGGCACCGTCAGAGCGACATTTTGACTAATTTACCCGAAAATGTATTGGCAATTTGACCAAATTGTGCCAATTTTCGAGCCATGAACCGGGCCTAAACGGGCCGGGCCGGGCCTAGCCCAGGCCCGGCCAGGCCCGGGGCCCGGCTGGTTCTGCGAAATCGAGGCCCGGGCCCGGCCCGGCGGGCCTAGGGCCCGGTTGCACAGGGTTGCGTGCAGCACGGGGGAAACGATTCAGTAGCAAGTTTAGCCGTTTCGCACAGCTACGATCATCAGTTCGTGTTCCGCGGGGACAACAGGTACTACCCGATGAACTACACCAGGGAAGATGAAGACGTCTCCGACTTCCTCATTGAGTCCATAGTGTCTTTCGTGAAGACCGGGTGAGCGAAGCGCAATGCTCTTCTTACTGACAGTCCTTTTAAGCGATCCTTCCACGAAGACTGTCGCATGGCCGCGCACAACCAAGAACCATCCCTTGCGGCATCTGCGGATCGGCCATAGACCGGAAGTACACGACCTGCTCTTTGCAGAGCGCCTCCGCTTCTGGGACTCGCTTGCCGCAGAGTTCGGACACGACGTCGTGCAGGGCTTACCGGCGCAGCTACAAAAAGTCAAGCAAGAGCTGTGAGGACAAGCCGTAGACCTTCAGGCATAAATAAAGACCTTGTATGATTGGTGGACCTGTGCGCTCGAAGGCGACGGCGGCGCTCATCATATTCAATAGAGTGCGACTTTACCCTCCCCGTACCGCACTCCGTACAGTACCAGTACGGTACGGTAAACCCGTACTGGCCCAGAGCCGTACCGTACTGCCGTACTAGTGCATTTTTTTACCAAAAATCATGCCGTACCGTACTCCGTACCGTACCAGTACGGTACGGAAACCCGTACAGACCCAGAGCAGTACTGTACTCCGTACCGTAGAATACGGTACGCAGTACGGTACGGCCCGTAGTACGGTACGACAGTCGCACTCTAATATTCAACGGTCCACTTGTCGAGTACCATTCGCTTCCGTTGCTTCGCGATCACGATGGAGTACATCTTGCACTGGGTCAATTGGAGAACGTAGCGAGCGAGCCACGCGGTCAGCTCGTTTACGGGCAGAAACATGTCAATCTTCGTGGGCTCCTTGAGCTGCTTCAGAGCGGGTGATTGATGGCCTTGCGGGTCGGTCCACTTGATGCAAACAGTCTCGACCTTCTCATTGGCACAGCGGTCGCTGACGAAACTCTAAACAGATCGATAGAGATCGGTACAGAGTTTATGACAGGGATGGGACAGGACTCCAGGATTTTAGTTCGGTACACGAATTGTTGAATTCGAGCTTTTGCTCCTCAGCATAGACTCCAATAATCTTCATAGTCATGACAGATCTCAGGATTTTTTGATCCCACTTCACTATCAAAATGTGAGTAACTGACGAATGCGTACCTCGATGAAGCCATCGATTCCGTCCGATACCCGACAGCCGTAGCACCAGCACTCGCACCCGAGCCCGCAGTTGGCGTAGCCGGGGCTCTTCGAGGATGAAAGTCGGTGGTGGAAAAGTCTCGTCCATACCTAAAGATCATCCATGTTCCAAAGCAGACAGTGGCCCACAAGAACACGTAGAATAACGACAACTAACACTCAGTCAAGCGGCAGGTTTGGAGGTTGGTCAGGAACTACTAGCCAACCAGAAGCTCCAGGACTTCCTATCAAGTCGGTGGTGCCATTCTCCTGCCACGATTCTCCAACGTGGATTGCCGCGCTCGTCCTCGGTCGAAGATAGTTCACGATGGATTCCAGAGCGTCGTAGTCCGTGAAGTCAGTGAGGCGGAAGTCGACGTTCACAACTGTGAAGATGGCGGCTTCTTGTCCCTTCCAGTAGCGCATAAAGGGGATGTCGCGAATATCGAAGTAGAAGTCCTTGATACATGTATGCTGAAGTCGGAGGAAGGTCTTTGCGAAGTCTCCGACGTCGGCTAAGGCCTCGTAGTCAAGGCTTAGGCGCGGAGCCGATCGGGGTTCGTTCGACAAAAATTTTGATCTTGTCATCCGGCTCATAGGTCATCAGCCCAATAACGTAACATTAAAAACGCGCAGAAACAAGTCCTTTCGCGTATAAACAAAAAGAAAACTTAACGGAGTCCTTTCAACTCGGTCTGTGTCCTTTCGCGTGCGCCAGTATTAGTCACAGCTCACTCTTTCAAGTTTTCAACGTACCATGTCGACGCGGCCAATGAGGCGTAGAGACAGCACGTTTGCGTCGGCAACAATCATGTCGAGCAGCGTCCGTGAAAGCGGCTGGAGGTTTTTCAGTTCGTCGCGTATGTAAAAGAAGATCAGTTCGTAGCGGAGTTCCGGCAGTATGGCTTCTGAAATAAAGTGTACCAATAGCACACACAAAGAAGAAATTACAATTGGGTTTTATTCACTTTGGGAGGGTATATTTCCGTCATTGCTGCAGCGACGACTGATTCGACAATCCGCGAGTTCACAGCGCAGAGTCGAAAGGGCCTTCGGGTAAGAAATAAGGGTACATTTTTTCGAAAGAACCACGTCCTGAATTAGTGCTCGTTTCCTGGAAAATCTCACTTCAAGATTTAGCAGAGCCGGCTCTATTACCAATCGACGATGTACCTTCAGGGTCGACGACAGAGATGAGAGTACCTTACGCTTAATGGAAACTAGATGCTTACTGGAACAAAGGCCTCTGAGGCCTGCTTACGATGCACGTAAAGAACTAACGCGACGAGTTGAGGGGGTCTTCATGCGACACTGAAGAATGTGACCGTCATATGACAATCCGCACCTTGTGGGAAAGTACGACCTTCTATACCAGAAACTTTCTTTTATTAGTAGGATATGCATTGCAAGCGAATGACATATTCGTTAGTGGACAAATAACGCACTTGAATCAGTTCCACATGTAAGCCCGGAAATTGGAACGCATGAGACTCGGACGATGCAGATGAAGAACTAGTGCGGAAAGCTACGAGTGAGGAATGCAGGAACGAAGAAAGGCGGACAGCCGTCACAGAGAAGCTCTAGAAATCGGGTGAAAGTACGGACCGGTACGGACTATACGGCAGGGATGAGACAGTTAGTTCAGTCCATGAATGATTGAATGAGACTCTTGTGAGTGTACGCGATGAAGCTGAAGAACCAGTACGGAAAGCTTGGAGCAGGAGTAGAACGGGATGTTAGTTCAGAGGTTCTCTATGCGGCACAGTAGCAAGTGAGTCGTCCAGCGTCGGCCGCGGCTTCCGTCGTATTCGACGGTCCATTTATGGAGCTCCATTCGTTTGCACTGCTTCACGTTGACGAGGGAGTGCATCTCACACTGGGTCACTCGGTGAACGACGGTAGCGAGAAACGCGGTCAGGTCGTTCTTGGGCAGAGGCACGTTGGTCTTCGTGAGCTTCTTGAGCTGCTTTAGAGCGGGTGACTGCTGATTTGCGCCGTCGCTCCACTCCACGCACACCGACTCGAGCTTCCTGTTGGCGCAGCCGTCGCGGACGAAGCTCTAGAAATCGGAAGACATTAAGGATCGGTACAACCAGTATCGCAGGGATGGGACCGAAATGTCCGCTACTAATCACGATACAACTAAGGATCTTTCCTAATCCAAAAAACTCGGCTATAAAATTTGGGCAACTAGGCACGCCTGACGAACGCGTACCGCGAGGAAGCCATCGATTCCGTCCGCTACCTGGCAGCCGTCGCACCAGCACACACAAGCCAGCTCGTAGTTCGTGTAGCCGGGCTCTTTGAGGATGAAGGAAGGTGGAGGAAAAGCCTCGTCCCATATCTAAATGTCAACCGAGTTCAGACACTGACAAACGAGACTGCACAGAAGAATTCCAACTGACTTACAGCCAAGCGGCAGGTATGGAGGTTGTTCAGGAACGACTTGCGTGTCAGAAGCTCCAGCTTCTCCTCGTCGTAACCGTTCTCGTGCCAGAAAGATTCCTCCACGTCGACTGCCTCCGTGGTCCTTGGTCGAAGGTGGTTAACGATCGAGTCAAGCACGTCGTAGTCCGTGTCGTCCGTGTCGTCCGTAAGGCCGAAGTCGATGCTCACCACAGCGAAAGAGGCGGCTTCGTGTGCCTTCCAGTAGCGTAGGAATGGGCTGTCGCTAATTCCGATGCAGAAGTCCTCGATGCAAGTGTGTTGGAGACGAAGGATGATCTCTGCGAAGTCTCCGTCGTCAGTTGAGGCCGTGTAGTCCGGCACGGGCGCGCCACCCGAGGGCCCTTCGACGAAAACTGCGATCTTCTCATCCGGCTGGTCATAACCCTGAAAAATGAACATGCAAATAACGCGCTCAACAAATTCAGAGAGCATAATAATGTCTGGTCATCATCTACGTCCGGTCATGTGCGCCAGTGCTCAGTCAGAGCTAAATATGTTCAGTCTTCATCGTACCATGTCGACTAGGCTAATGGGGCGAAGAGGCAGCACATTTGCGCCGGCAACGATCATGTCGAGCAGTGTCCGTGAAAGCGGCTGGAGGCGTTCCAGTTCGTCGCGCGTGCAAAAGAAGAGTAGTTCGTGGCGGAGGTCCGGCAGCATGGCTTCTGAAAATGTATTCTTAGCACATTGATGCCGACAGCAGCGCAACAATAGCGGGACAAAATGGTGGAGACAAAAAGTGGAATTACAGCCGTTTTTTATTCACTTGACGAGAGAATATATGTTCGTCATTGCTGAAGTCTGACTGCGTCGACATTCCACGTGGCCTACTTTGAAGAGGTGACACAACGCCAACAAAACGCAGCAGTTCGCGACCGCCACGGAAAGCCTCCTGCTCACCAGCGTACACTAAACGTTAAAAGAGTGCAACAAAAGAGTCGCTACGCCTTGAGCAAGAAGTCGTCGGTCAGCCGTCGGTTGGCCAGTGGAGACGTTCTAGGAAGAGCCAAAACAGTGGTGTTGAACGCAAGGTCGGTCAACTACTCCGCAGCAGGGCTTTCATGGAAATGAACTATGCGCTAGATTACTAGCGGATTAAACCGCTGTAAAATATGAGTCCAGTGGTTATCGTGACGCTACAAAATGTTTCATCTATACGCCTAACACTTAACTGTGGCAACAACTGGTTTGGTATAGGCATCGTGTAAACTCAAAGACAACCAATTTCTGAACGTTTACTTAGCTACCTTAGCCTTTAACAGCAATGCCAAAAAGAGCTATCGGAGGTTGCTACTCGCACGCCGTCGTACGAACCGTCCTGGTGAAGACACGCTCGGAAACGGTGACGTCTTGAAATCGATGCATCGGATTCCAAGGAAGCGTAGGTAGCTCTTGCGCACGACCGAACTGAATGTACCAAGGATAATTAAGACAGCTTCCTTTTCTCGAATCAAGCTTAAGGGGCGATACCGCTTGCGAAAAATGAATAGAGCGTAAACTGGCAGGCTAGTGCATAGGGTACCTTTAGGTTCGAGTTTTCTGTCGAAACGGTCTTTGCAGGATTTTTTGGCAAAAAAACATTTGGCGAATTTAATCATTTTAGCGGATTTATTGTCTAGCGGCATGTTTGCTTTGTCCGTTACGGGTGAGGGTTCAAAAATAAGGCCGGTCCTCGGGCCCTCCCAAGCTTATACGGGTAAAGTTCAGCTAACCTTGTGAGGAAGAGACAGGTGGAGCCGCTCAGCGAGATCAGGTCCACGGCGTACGGGTAGACGGTGTAGGCGACTGACGACATTCCCGGATTGTCGCTACCCGCCGCCCACTGGACGGTGTAAAATGCGCTCCAGAGGACTTGCACGGTCAGTTGGAGCACCGAGTACACTGAAGCTAGCAATTGTTACCCGCAGCAGTGGCGTTGGGCCGGCGCGAGTCAGGTGTGTCCATAGGTCGGAAAACCCTCGGGCCCGGCCCGACGACCTCTTCTCCTGGTCGAGTGGCAGAGGGCCCGAACGAAACAACCGATCGGGACAAGCCCTAATCGGGATTCAACGCCCCTGGCCGCTTTACGTAACCAAGGGTAGAGGGCAGTACGCTTATGGAATTAGGCCTAACTTTGTTTAACCCAGCCAGATCGTATGGAGGACGTGCTGTCGAGAATTGTCACCATTCAGGGTCCGAAAAGGGGGACTTGTTTTAGTTTAGGCTTCTTGATCAAGAATATTGACGCTTACACAAAAGCCGAAAGTCGCCGTGCATTTCACACCGTCTGTCCGAAGAGAAGCTGCGATAAGCGAGAAGCGTGCTGGCTTCGAGCACTGCGCTGCCCATCATCGTGCCTATGCATAGGGAGAGTGAGGTAAAGTTTGTCGTCTGAAAGCTTCCATCACATAGCGCGCTGCACAGTCGAAGCCACCTACCACGCGGAGCCAGGACACGGTCACGAAGATGCCGTAGCCTTCAGACGTCTTGAAAGGCGCAGTGGTCGCAAACCAGCGCGGCGAGGCTGCGGCCGCAGGGAGGACCATTAGAAAGGAAATGACGACGACCAGAGGCCAGCCGGACCACAACTAAACGGGATTTGGTCGGTTCGGTGAGTAAGCACATATGCGTCATGGAATCCGTCTTTCAGGCATTTTAACGCATACGAAGAAGGGACCGGCGCCGTGCCGTCCAAAAGTGAGGTTTTTTTTGAGGATACGGAACGGAAATTAACGGCACACGGCACATATGTCAGTGTCGAAGCCTAAGACCGCTGCACCCCGCACCACCTGAAAACAGTATCACAGTGTCACGGGCCTTTGGACCTGCCCGCCGCCCAGCAGCCTCCCGTACCGTACAGCTGTTCCGTACCGCAGCCCAGCAGCAAGGCTCGCACATGCTTAACATACTGACGAAGGATGGCGTTCTGCAGGGATAGGACCGGTGTGCGGCTTCGTCCTCGAAACTTCGGGAACCCGATGTACGTTTTTGGTTTCAGGTTGTTTAGTTTAACCCAGAGGAAGTCATCAGTCAGAGGAAGTGAATGAAAACTTTAAATTGGGATTCGGAAATTCGGTACCCTTCGTCATGACCCTACCCGTACCGTACTGACGCTTTCCGTACCGTACATAATGACCAACCGGTTCGCACAAAAAAGCCGTGTTTTATGCCGTAATTACGGCCTAAGAGCCGTGATACGGTGGAAAACCTTCACTCTTAGAGTCTCTAGCCCTAACTCTAACTCCAGAGTCCAGTCGCAGCGTACGCCCATAACTCGCGTACGATAGGGGCCTGTTGGCGGAGGAAGAGAGGGATGAGGATTCTCGGTTATGAGCTGAAGGCACCTATTCTGGCTAGTTTCGACCATTAAAGTTCGCATTTGGATCCGCGGGGCATTTCGGCTCAGGCATAACCAATCCACCTGCCAACGCGCCAAAAAATCTCTGCTTCCTTCTTGGGACTCTAATCTCTACGAGCTTGTGACACTCACCTTGCTGTGAATAACGGGAAAGCGGAACATCGTATTTCGATTGACCGCAATCGCCAGATGCGACAAGTACTCGAAGTATGCAAAGTAGCCGGAGAAGAAGTACAGTGTGAGACTGAGTGGCGACGTTTCCAGTATGCTCAAAGGCAGCACCCCGTAGCCGGTTAAGCGCAGAAAGCACAACATCTAAAGCTGTGGTTCGAATTAAAGGTTGGTAGCCGTACCCTATTATGGACCGTACCGTACTCCGTACCGTCCTGGCACGGTACGGTAGGCTAGACCAGTAAGGAGTAGGTACAGCTCGAGTTTTCTCGATACTTAGCACTGGTACTGTCCGTACCGTGCCGTCTTGCGGTCCGTACCATACTGGTACGATTCGGCGTACGATACGCAATGGGTCAGTGTGGCTACTAGATGTCGGTCATTATCGTTAGTTCGAATAGCGGTTCCTGTAGATTCCTACCAGCAAAAAGTTGCCGCAGTCCATGACGCTCTGAAGCAAGTAGATGGCGAAGAATCCCGTTCTAAACACGGCGTCCTTCTTCGCCATTCTGCTGCAGACGAACACGGCGACGCTCGCATGAAAGACGAGGAATGCGAACTCCACAGTGTGCAGAATAATTCGCCAAATCATCTAACAGACGCATTCCTTGTGAGTTAAAATGATGCTCAGGTTGGCTACATTTATGGAAATTCCACGATGGTTGTCGCTGGTTAGCCCAAAATTTAGCTTGCGCCTGACCGCAGCAAGGTTCTTTTCACATTTCTCCATGAAAATGTTTAAATTTATACTGTTTAGGCTCATGTTTGGTAAAAAATAATCGAAAATGTTCAATTGTTTCGTGGAGAGGAGCCCCTCGAGACAAATCCAAAATCAGGTCATTCCTGTCTTGAGATGGGGATTTGAAAGACTTACCAACAAGGGTACATGGCAGCTACGGAGAACAGTCAACAACGCTTGGAATTGACTAGTTAAAAAGAAAGGTAAGTGCGGCGAGGACAAGTGCGGGACCAACAAATCACCTGCCAGTATAGCCGTAGAGCCCACCTGTCGCGCAAAGTCGAGAAGAACATTGGCGATATTAATGCTCCAGAGAACAGTCGAAATTGAATTACCCTTACGCCGACGGAACAGGTGTTTTCCTTTCCCGGAACATTGATGGAAACTGATGTATCCAAAAATGTATGTGTACTGCATGCTATGCACTAAGCGGAACCGAAACTATGTATATTCTAGCATGGCCGGGAGCATGACGCGGCCCTCAAACAGGAGCTTTCCGATAACTGTGCAGCAATGTACCAACGAGCTTTTCCCGAAATTGCCCGCTAAGAACGGCCTAACCGCGTTCACTGTGGCAACAGGGTAAATGCGGCTGTGGTCCACCATAGGGTGGCCTGTAAGTGAAACGCATATATGAACTTTGTCTCACTTGGTCAAGACGGTCCACAGAGATGTTCGGAAGAAGCTTGAGTGCTCTTAAGTAAGGATGAAGAAGCATAAGTACATTCTACCATGCACCGACAGTCTGCCGAGCGACGACTCGTGGGGCAATGCTGCGTGTGTCGACGCATCGGCGGCACTGAAGGGAAGTTGACCGTTGGCCGGATGGGCGTATAGCTGCGATACTATTACCAAGCCGAGAGAGTACCAAAATCTCAGCAGGAGACCTGCGCTCGGTCGACGGCATTGCTCGAGAGCCGCAACGTAAGCAGCACGCGTGCAGTTAAAGAAGGCCTGCAGATGGTTACGTGTGAAACTGCTGTTAACGTGGGCTGCTTTGTATTTAGTAGACGCTTCGTGAAACCGCAACTTGTAGTCCTAAAGAACGCTATACCGACAATTTACTTGCATGGTTCGTTATTCCGCACTGGTCCGATTCCCCGGACCGTTCTCCGTTTGTTGTTGACCCCCTGGTGCTAGCTTCGTTCCATTTAGAACTGCGCAAAATTGGCCGTTTTCATGGAAAAACCCAGAACGGCATATTTGTACGCTGCTCCCTAAAATGGCATCCTATGGAACCGTAAATGGACGTGGTCCGAAGCAACTAGACCCGGTCTATGCAATAACCTGGCCTCCCTCCCAGAGCTCTCTTTTAATCTAAAAACGAGTGTCTGCACGCGCTTCGCGCGTGAGAGACACTCTACAACAGGTCATTGCAGTCAATGCTGAAAACCGGGCCAATTGAGACTGCACTTACAGCTCAGACCGGAAGGGCGCACAACCAGGCCGAAATACGCTTGGAACATTTTGGCACATCGTACCGGGACGATGTTCCAGTGTTCTCGGATCGTTCCAATTCTCTTACCGTAAAAGTCCTTACATAAGCACGGTGCTTATGTTATTCATGGCGGTCAAAAAGTGTGCTTATGTTAAAACTGTGCTTATTTAATTTCGGAGGTTCCGGCTTACATGCTACAAGTGTTATTAACTGACTCTGACTGTAAAATTTGCTTTCTAAGAGTCGCTGTCGTCACTCAGGTTGTGGTTCTCGTCGTACGACCCTTAATTCTCTTCGTGCGAAGCGGTTGATTCGTCGTCCAGAACTTTGACATCGCTCACATGGCCGGTATCGTCCTCGTCCGGTGCTTCGAGTTCGAATCCCGCGAGGATCTCGGCCAGCTCCTGGGCTTCCGCTGTTTCACGGGTTTTGGTCAGCTCGTACAGGCCGTTTGGGATACCGTTGCCCTCTTTCAGGCAGTGGATGAGGTAATCATCTGCTCCGCCGATAGCGTCGATCCCGCACGCTTTGAGCGATTTGACCGCCTTGTCTTTCGTGAGCCATCGCCGAGGACGTTCTGATGACAGATAGAAACGCATCTATTCACGCAGTGATTTTTTTGCGACAGAACAGGGAAACAGGCGTGCTGACGGCGACGATGCGTCATATGTGTGCAGTGCCGATTCAGAACATGCTGATTGGCGCGATACAGGTTTTTGCTGCGTGTCTGGCTTCCTAACATAAGGTGTGCTTACGATAGAAGTGTGCTTATGTAATTTTGCAAGCTACCAAAAGTGTGCTTATGACAGAACTGTGCTTATGTTAGGACCGTGCTTATGTTAGGTCTTTTACGGTATTTCCGTACTCAGCATGCTCGAAAACCCCCCAGGACCCAACGTCAGGCCGAAATACACTAGGAACGTTTTTTGGCACATCGTACCGGAACGATGTTCCAGTGTTCTCGGATCGTTCCAATTCTGTCATTTCCGTACTCAGCATGCTCGAAAACCCCCGAGGGCACAAAATTAGGCCGAATACGCTTGGAACATTTTTGGCACATCGTACCGGAACGATGTTCCATTGTTCTCAGATCGTTCCAATTCTGACATTACCGTATTCAGCATGCTCGAAAACCCCCGGGGGCACAAAATCTCGGTACAACTTCTGCAGGAAAGCCGAAAACTGAAAAGCGTGACACACAGACACACACACTCACTCCTCTCGGTTATTATATAGGATCTTCTAACAGTAACTTTGAATTTGGACCGATTACCTTGCTCCTTGTGATGCGAACTGCATTCAGTCGTCGGACCTCGTTCCTCACAAGGTTCAAGGACAATGCACCGAGCAAGAACAACGCCCATAACGGCCACAGCAAGTAGAACATAATTCCAGTGATAATCTCAATGCCTTGTACGTATGCTCCGCCCGCACCTGGAGGAAGGTTGAGTGGAGTCTAAAGACAAGTGCGGGTCACTTCTTTCACGTCCTAAGCCTGCCTGAACGTGAGGAGGGACGAAAATTATTCGCCAGATTGGAGCGTAATTATCTACGTAATTGCGCCCAGCGGCGGCGGGCTTCGAGAAGAGAGGCGGGTGATCGGCGTAGGCCTCCAGCCGACAGTCTTCGTTGCTCTGAACAAACTTACTTGCATAATGTGATAAGCTGTTTGTTTAGTCCAAGGGTTCTTTTGCTTTTATCTGAAGCCGATAAAGATCCTAGAAAACACAAACACATGAAATACGCCTGCGTTATTCGAGACAGATGGTCGGGCCTGTGCCAGGTTACCTGACTCGGCCAAGCCATGCGCGAACTTGAGATGGCGCGCGTTCCGCCGCATTTTTTCCCCATTAAACGGACCGGGAAACTTATGAAGCAATAAAATGGGCCGTTCCGTTCCGATTTTAGTGCAAAAGGCACACCATGTTTTTGACCAGAACGGAACGGATAAACCGACGAACCAAGTTTATTATAAACCCAGAACGTCGACAGTTTGCCTGCCCTTTGGCATTTGTTAGCAAATAATTGATCTCCTACTTCACTGAGTAAATTTAACGCGGAAATAAACTTACCTTCGGGCGGCATTCGACGACCACCTCGTCAATGTCGTACAGAGGAAGACGCTCTCGGTTGCTGTCAATGTGTTGTCGCCAAATTCGAGACACTAATCGGCACGTGTCAAGCTGACCTCGGTCGAGAAAGTTCAATACGAGTTCGATAGTCTCCAGTGGCAAAATGGTCTTTCTTTGCTTCATAACGCCTAAGATAGTGGCTTGGAGGATGCGCCCATGATTAATGGGGGTAAGACGTACGTAAAATAAAGCAACTCAGACACGAAGTCGTGGGACGTTAAAGCTTAAATTCGCTTGAAACTGACGTGAGCGGCAGTTGGTCCGACGCCATCCTGACTAGCAACCGCTACGGGGGTGCTGCCAACGGCTAGCGTGCGAAGACCCTTCGGAGGCAGCACTAGCCGCAGAATGTATTGGATGGCTCCGGGCGGCTTGCCGCTGGCCAGCTGGCATAAGTGCTATTGATTCTCACGAGTCGCTGGCTAACGACTGAACCCATATAGCGGCAGCGTCCTGAGCCCAGTGCCAAGAACGCGAAGACGCAATGCAACCTACAAACCTTGCTAGTAAATAACGCTGGAGTATTATATAGGGATCGGCACCCGTAACGTAATTACGGGCCGTAAAGCAACCCGTAACCGTAATTACAGTTACGGCTGTACGGCACGGGGAATATTGTATTACGTCCCCGTAATTACGGCCGTGATTGCGGCACATTACGGCGGGGTTTCGGAAAAATTTTAGCCGTAATTACAGCTATTTTGAGAGTGGTTTATCGACAACCCGCAGCTTGACTGCAATCATTGAACTGGTAATGAACGATATGACTCATTTTGTTGATTTATTGAACTTGATTCGCGATGTGAGCTTCTGCAATGACTTTTTCAGAAATAAAGTGTTGATTCCTGGTCGTTATTACGGGTTTCTGAGCATATTACGGGTTTTATTACAGCCGTAATTACGAAGCCGTATTACGGCATATTACGCCTTTACGTCACGGGGAGGGGGTCCACATTACGGCTTTACGTCACGGGGAGGAGAACGCCGATCCCTTGTATTACATTCGGCGTTCTATCCGAAAATCCAGAAAGAGTCGTCAAGATCAGATCAGATCATGACTTCAAGGAAAGTTACCGCATCCAGTCACCTGTGCTAAAAGTAACATGGGCGCTGTGTAAACTGTAAGCGGGTTCAGACTCCCTTGGCACAGATCTGTCATGTGACATGACGGACGGAGCTCGACTACTTCCGAGCCGACTCTGCGCTGAGTGGAAAGAAGCCGTTGAGCTTGTCGTCGCGGCTGGTTGGCGTATTTGGATGCCTCCTGGCTAGAGATGCCGGCCGTGCCGTGGCGTAGTGCCACGCCGTTTTCCGTGTTCCCGGTGCACGGCACGGAGCGGTTAGCACGGCACTGCATGGGTGTGAAAACGGCGCCGTTTCCGTGCCCTGTTTTGGACAGCGGCACGGCGCACGGCACGAGGGTGTTGTCCGCGACATCTCTACTGCAGGCACAGGTATGTTTCCAACAACATATTCGATCTTAGATGTTCTCTAAGGGACGCACGGCCAACCTAGCTCCGCAACTAAACGGGCGTCCCCAAAGAAACCTGCTTCCCTATCAAAGCTCACCTTCGCGAGAAACGGCTTTGAAAGATCATAGAAGTAGCTGTCGCGAGTTGGTGGAGCACTGCTTAAGATGTACGGTTCAGAAGGTTTGTGAGCATGTTGACCGTTTTATGCATTCTCCTAGGAAAGTCGGTCCTTAGAAAGTCTGGCATCTTCACTCCGAACTTAGGCGTACGCGATTCGTAGTAGCGAAGGCTGGAATAGTCGCAAATCGACCATCCATCGACGTGACTTTCGACGAGCTCATAGTGGAGATTCGGGAAACACTGGCTCTGAAGACATAGTAAAGCGTTTAAGAATGAAAAGTGGCCCTCTAGGCACTGTTTGTTTTTGTGGACGGACTCAGACTTAAGAGCATAAATCAAGCCTAATATTCGCGACGCCGCTTGTTAGGCTTCAAAATAACATAGCTAGACCTCCCCACAACGACAAACTAACCAAGACGCGACTTCTTACTGCATGTCCACCCGAACGCTACGTTAAAGAAAGCATTTATTCAGTGACACGGAATCTCAGAAAGCATCGAATAAAGCGGACGCCAACGGAATTCACTGCTTGAAGTGTGACACACGTGGCAATACGGCTTGACGGGAATGTGACGTTATGAGAACAGTGGCAGACGAAGTGAATAAATGCGGGAGAGAGAAGCAAAAGTTGGCATGTTTCACAATTAAACGCGACGAAAACACAAAGCTCGGAATGGAATAGTGATAAACACACAAAAAAAATTCAGTGGAATGTGACGACGGGATAGAGCATGGTGGGTCTCCCTTGTGGCATGGGTGCTTAGGAACAGTGGGCGATATGACTTAGAACGAGGTACAAGAGTTCTGAATAGTTAGCGTAGCAGGAACAGAGGTCGACGGCGACGGGGTAACTGTACTTTGTATAGATCCTGGGCCACTAGTTCAGAATGCTAAGGCGGTACGGTACGGTACGACCATGTCTGCGTGACACGGGCACAGTGTCGTACAGACTGTGCCGAAACGGTTGGACGTACCGAATGGAAAGGTACGCTGTGGTACATCGGCGTACTCAAGCGGGAGCGTACGTTACAGAATACTTTTGGCTTCGGAACGATGGGAAGTCTGGAGCACTAAGGGCTGACCGGCAAGGACATTGTGCTTCAGCTCGCGGGTCTGTTCGATGTTCCAGCAGTTCCAGTTCCAGCGGGATACAACGGATCCGGGAGACATTCCGGTCGTTGTGCGGCGCATGGTACAGAGGGCGGTACAGCTGGATGTTAGTGGTACATAGGATACCAGTAAGTCGGGTGACGACCGTACCACAACGTTCTATGCGGCACGACGCGGTACGATTCTGGCATGGGACACAGTACAACTGTACAGTACATATTCCGCTACGGCACACTCTGTACGGCACTGAGCAGAACATAATACCGGAAGTACGGTACGATGAACGGCACGGGCGGGCATGAACCACTGGAACACTGGAGGATGGGGACGCTTAGGGTACAGTCAATAGCGTCCGACGACCTCTGTTCTCCGGAACGAATAAACGCAGTGCGGCGCGATAAAGCCAACAAATTTCTTTAACGGACCTCAAAAAATGATTGCATTGCGGCGCCGCATCATCGTCGCGGTCGCAGCTCCTCAGAAGTCGCCGTGGGTGCAGAGCGGCGCTGCGCCATATCGGTCTCCGTCGTGGCGCTGATGCTGCTTCAGCACGGCGTACGGGTTCGGCGGCAGTTCCGGGTAGATGCGGTGGCTCCCGTTGTTGGCGTTCGTCGGCGGCGCTGCGTTGGACGCACTGCGGAGAGTGATGGCGCACGCGGAGTGTCGGTTCGGATTGGTGCGCGGAGGCACGCGCGAGGCGTTATTGTTGTCCACGGGCCGAGTGCGAGGCGTTACGTGGATGGACGGTGGATCGTCGCGTGGAGAGTGCCGCTAAAGTTCACTGAGTTAGAAATTGCAGTTACAGATTATCACCTATATTTTATTTTTTCGCCTTATTTTTCCTCTATTTTTCGTGTTATTTTCTTGCGAAATACGCAGTTAATTTAACGTTTAGAAATTAATTAAATTAAATTTTTTATTATGTGCTATCTGGGAGCTTATTTTCGAAATCACCCAAAATTTTGATATTGTTTTAGTTCATAATTCAAGCCACTTGTTTAGTTTTGCAAGCCAACTCAAGCATAAGCAGCGCCATAAACTTTAAGGCACGTACCGAGGTGGGCGCCACAAGCTCCGCCGACGTCGGAGCGGTCGCGGAATACGGCGGCGGTGGAGTGCCCATGATGTTCCGAGCGGCTTCCCGAGCGCCACCGCCTCGTCGTGGCGGATCACTGCGCCTGCGTGCCGACGGCGGGTTGTACTGGAGCGGAACCTCGCCGCTCTCGAGTGACCGCCGCACTTCCTCGACACGCTCCCGTGTGTAGGGAATGCCGTCGTAGAGCATTCGCGTGACGTCCTGCGTGGAAACGGCCGGCACCAGCTCGGTGATCTCTCGCTGGCAGTTGAAGATCGCCTGGCAGTTGTTGGCAAGGTTGCGGTAGGAGTCGGCAATGCCCTGAAGTTACCACTGTTACTTGTCGCAATGACAGTACTATAGAACGAACCATCATTCCCTGACGGAACTGGAACATCTTGATGACTTCCGCCTCCGCCCGAGCTTCAGCCAACCGGCGCTCCGCAATCTCACGCTCCGCAGAGATCTTCTCGAGCTGTTCCCGCATGACTGCCAGGTCCGCACCTCGACGAGAACGGAACACGGACGACCCGCGGCGAATGTCTTTCTTCAGCTTGTACTCTTTGTCTTCGAGCCGCTGCACATCGCGCTCGTGTGCCTTGACGCGCCGCTCCGTGTCGGCGATCTTGCGCAGTTGCTAAATAGCAGGTGTACATTGCATATTTGCAGCAGCTCCTACCTGCAGGAAGTGCTCGTAGTCGCGTGCAAACTGCACTTGTTTCTCGGAGTACATCATGAAGAGCTGCGTTGTGCGCTGCATGACGTCGTCGATGGCTGCATTCCGCGACTCCCGAGCCCACTTCGCTAGCGACTCCGCACCTCTCCGCTGCGCATCCGCGGACTTCGCAGTGAGCTTGCTAAACTGAGTTCGTAGAATACGGGTCAGGGGCTGTTGCGAATGTATTTTCAGAAATACATGAATTCGGACTTGACATTTCCAACAAGTAAGGTTTGGAATTTTTGCAAACGGATCCTAATGATAGTTTTGCAAATGTGATGAGCGTTTGCAACTTAATGCTACACGGCGACGAACCTTGTAACCGAAAGGTCGTTAATCCCGGTGATGAGCGACGAAATTTCTTCGTTATCACCGCCGCCGAAGAGCATCCCGAGCTTACTGGAGCTAGTGGTTCGCCGACGTGGCGTGTTGGAATGACTGACGAGCAGGTTGCGCTCTGAAATACATATTTTTTCGTTGCCACTACTTCACACACATACCATTACCCGCGGAGCGACGATTCATGACTGCTGAACCGACGATGAAGAGAATCTTGGCAGTAGTGCTGCGCCGCAAAGCAAGCAGCGGGCGTGTGGCAGTGCGTGCTTGACTAGATTCGTCCTTGTGTGGAGTGCCGAGTGCTGCGCGCGCTTCGCTTTTGCCTAAAAGTACAGTCATTAATGTGCGTCATCAGTTACTGTATCCACACGGTTGCAAAAATTACAGTAACGGCCGACATGACTGACAGATTACAGTAGCGTAATTGAGCGGCGCGCGAACTACAGTAAAAATTTGGTTTCAACAATTACAGTCACATGGATTTTTCGCCATAGGTACAGTAAAGATGGAGCTCGTTACCAATGCGCAAGCGTTGGATGTCCAGTGGACACGCTACGGACTTTTGGACTTCATGCCATAGCTTTGAAAGATGAGTTGCGCATAAGGGAGAAAATGTCAGTCATGCGCGCAAATGCCGCCGCTTTGAAAGCGCTAGTGCCGGTTTGCGCAGGGCGTAATTCATCTTGTTAGCCGCAGCGCGGGAGTTCAAGTGCACTTGAAGATTTGCATAATCGAGCCGAGGGGTCACCATTGGATTGGATTAGCCGCTGCACTGAAACGGATTCCGCCGCATGCGCCGCAAGTTGCACGTACAAGGGCGGTGGCTGTGGTGTGACTAAGTGCGGCATCCATGTGCCACGGAGCATTTTCTAAAATGTGGTTCACATGGAGTGTTCCATCACCATTGTATGTACGCAGCGTTTGCAAGAGCTGGTCACACTGGAGTTTCCAGGTAACCTAATGCTCGAAATGCGTGTAAGAAGGAGACATAAATGCGTGGGAGCTTCTAAGACCTTATGTGCCGCAGAGATGGGAGCCTTGTACCTCAATTCAGGCATTCCGCGGAAAGCGGCATAAACGAAAAGGAGCCGGTGCTAATTGCATTTCCGGTTGCGTATGCCTCCTCCTTAGCGTCAGTGCCGGATGTTTTCGCACAGGGTGCTAATTGGCCAAATTAAATTTGAAGTGACGACCAGGAGCCCATTCGCAAAGGTCAGAATTCGCCACGCTATCCTCCAGGCACCGATACCTAGACTGCAGCTAATACTAGCAAGAGCCCACTCCCAACGGTCAAGTGGAGCGTTTGGGAGCCGCTGATAAGAACGTCAAATCATGCGCGTACGGAACAAACAACCATCCGCTGGAGTGACCATGACACGGGACGCAGCGAATGGCTTGAGGCTACATTTTGTGCAAGACCAGACCTAGGGACTCTGCCCGTTGAACGGATGGTATCCGAGTTATGGCACTGGGTCAATGAGGTTGGACATGGGCAAGGATTAGAATAGCGCTGGGGAAGCGCCGAATCACTACGGCGAATGTGCTGGAAGTAATAATTCCGATGAGGGATTACTATTACACGCGTCAATAAGCCGAAACCCAATGAAAAAATTCGGTGTCGCCCACGAGGAGAAATTTTTGGTAATAATTTTTCTTGGAAAACCTACGAGATTAGTCCCAGGTTATTAGGGCAGGGTCATGGACAGATTGTCCACAATCGGCAAACTGAACGACTGTTTTGCGTTCGATCTACGCACTAAATGACCCTTAAGAAAAAAGGGATTTAGCATCTTTTGTTGGAAAACAAGAAGTCTAATAGAAAATCGCACACTTGTGTCCAAGCCACAGCGCAGAGGAGCAACCTCTATTCGCAGTGGCAAGCAAAAAAGAATCGTGTCCAACGCCGCACCCGCCGCTACGCTCGATCCGATTTATGACCGCCGTCAGTGTCTCTCGGAAATTAAGCGAAAACAGCCGGACAAAGAGCCGAATGCAAACGCGACGCGCTGGGTCCCACAGTCGACGCGGAGGGGAGCAAGCGAGAGAGGTCACAACAGATGTGGACGCGGACGCGCTGCACAGTTCGCGTTGTCTGGCTGGGCTATCGCGAGGGGCCGGTGTCGCCATATGCAAGGCCTGCGTGACGCCAACTCGAATGTGGACAGCCGGATCCCGTGCTCGCTTCCTCTCCGATCCGGAAATAGACAAAGTTGGCGTCCACATGTCCACAGCTGCGCCATGGAAATTTGAAAGATAATTGCGCTGTAAAATTGAAATAGGCTGTTAACAGTCCGCAGCACGCGCAAAATAACTAAGCAGGTACAGAATACAGTAAAATAACCGCACACAACGCTGCGACAGTTTGCAACCCAAGCGAAATTTATGACCTGTTGCAAAACGGCTTAAAACCAAGAGAAAACTCATGAGAATGGTAGGACTAATCCTATCCGAGATTCCCACGCCGGGAAATGTCAAGCCCTGAGTTCACGTTGCATAAAATCGCAATTGCAAACAAAGATTTACTGAATTGAGCAAGAGCCATGCGATGCGAAAGAATTGTGGATGAATGAAATAGGCGCCACGCTGCTAACCTATGCAAATTCGCAACAGCTATAGCACGCAACGCATCCATCAAATGCGTTGGATGCGGACAACGGCATTGCCAGTGTGAGCATACTAAACCAGACAAAGAATGCATCATTCGATGGACGCTAGTCCACTCCTCTCAACCAGCGAGCGGATAGATTCGCATAAACAGCTGCGCATTCGGCGAAGCGTTTGCGCAGCGCAAGGAGTGCCACGGCGGTGGTGGGCACTTGCGCTGCTGCGAAACGGCCGCTACGCTTTTGCGTCGATGAAGGTCAAGTCGCTTTGCGCAGCCACTACGGAGTGACCGCGGAAGGTGTCCGGTTTCATAATTATGAGGCTCACCGAAAAGGGAATGACCTCGGAGAAATGTGGCTGACAGTTTAAATGTGTCAAATTAGCAGGCGCAAATGCCCCACTTGCGCACATGAGGATTTGCGCAAGATACGTTTCGCGGGGTAATTAGCGTCAATGAGCGAATTCCGTGCAACGAGTAACAGTACAAAAAGGAACATGCTTCGTAGCATCTGTAGATTCAACACCCAACATACGTTTGCGGCTTATCTGCACACGAGCAATTTTATGGGGCTCGTGCTCATACATATGCATGCACGTATCGTTTGTACAGTGTCGGAAGTTTCTTAATGTGATTAACCCGCTTACTGCAAAATTCGTTGGTACAATGCAGAAAGTTCTTGTAATTTTTAGGTGCTCATTGCGCAAAAAGTGTGAGGAGCGCATGGAATACTGCCGCAATTGCGCACAGGGATTTCGAGGGCAACAGCGCTGTTTGCTTCCATGGCGCTCTCATGACAAAGTCCCATATCACCGGGAATGATCAACAATCCCCGCGCTATAAACTGCCACCACGGCACTGACATGCGCGTCGCGAATGTCAGTCATCCGCGAAGAATAAGCGCTCAAAGCAGGGCAAGCTTTTCGATGCATAAAAAGCAACCTGTCACCGACTGGGCGCATGCCAAAACGTGCTTCGCTGTTTGGCGCAGGAAAGGACAAGCACACATGAGTTCGGAAAAGAAAAAGTGGACGTGACCTTGCCGACTGGAAGAGGGTGGTGGCAGCGAGGACGTTCGGGGAAAAACACGCAAAAAACGTTTTAGGGAAAATTAGTTTACGGAAAGAGGTGGGAAGGCTTTCCCTGGAAGGAACAGCATTTTTCGGGATGTCCCGTATTACCGGGAAGTTTTGTTACCGACGTCATCCCTACAAACTAAGTGGCTTAAATTTACAAAGTGCTTGGTGGCCACTTAATGGGTGTTTGGTGGCGCTGGTGGCTTCGAAACCATTGGACCATTCGTCTACGGGGATCAGGTAGCCGCTATTGAGTAGACCGCTAAATCCGCAACCAGGTACACAAGAGCTCGCAACGGTTGCTAATCACAGCCAAGATTTAAAGACAAGAGTTATAGCCTACCTTACGAAGCTTATACAAGTCTTACACGTTCCTCGTTCATCCCGTCCCTGGCCGTACCCGATAAAGCTGCCACCATAAATAGCCACAAACATTCATAATCTCCGACTTAGCATTAAACGGCATTAATCGAACAAAGAACTCCGGCAAAACACTCCCGCGAGACACGCGTCTATGTCTCGTCCATAACGCAAATAAAGCTCACGTCGTGCCCAATGATCCTTCGCATAAAGCCATTTCGGATGCGACCACCAAAGTTTCCCGTTTAGCAGCGTGCCGCATTATTATACGAATGGACCGAAATGACGGGTGGCGGGAAAATTGAGACGTTTTAGATCATGCTTAGACGTACACAACCTGACCGAAAGCCTAACGGACGAAACGACGGAATCGATTCGAGGGTACCGCCGAAATCGGTCCGACGAAATCGCCGGCCCACGGGCGTGGAGGAGATAAGATCCAAGGGTGAGGAGTGAGGTGAGTAGCGAGGAGTCTGAGGTGGCTGCGCAGAAATAACTGCTGCGTGCGCAAGGAACACTGCTGACTTATCTTCCCCAACATCTCGAATAAATCAATCCGGGAACGCAATGACCTCAGCTTTCCAGTGGCAATCAGAAAAGTAGGCATAAAGCGCTAACAACAGCCGTTTACAAAAGAGCTCTACCCTCCTGAGCGGAGAAACTTGCAATGCTCTGCTCGCCACTTTGTTCCTGCCGGACGCGGGAACATTTTTCATACCTATTGTTCCCTGCTTTGTGGCAACTGGCGAGAGAATTTTTAGCGACGTTATTCGTGAAGGGAAATGAGCATGTGCGACTGGGAAATGAATGTCTGCAGAAAACGGACGGAAACGGTATATGGTGGCCAAATCCTACTGAGTGTGTTATCGAGCATTTTAGGTACGCAGCTATTAGGCAGCACAATGCGGAGCATAAGCTTCCGACCTAGCGACAAATGATTAGTTGCCAATGTTCGCCTTCGACTAAGAGACAACTAAAACTGCAAATTTAGCTTTTGGCGCGTAAGTTGCCCTGCTACGTTCCGGAGAGAGCAGAAGGTCTTGGTCTTAAAAAACCGCTGCGCATGGAATAATTTTTACCCAGCCGACGAACCACTTTTCCACCACCGGAAGCTTGCAAAACCTTACTGGCCGTGCCCGCATCCACTTAACTCTTGGTCGGCTCAGGCACGGCCTTTTTTCTCTACACGGCTCAGACAGACAAACAAGGTACGTGGGAAATTGTGCTGAGTAGACCACCCAACTGTCCCAATAATGCCAAATTTTGGGAGTTGGACCGGAACTGGAGTACCGTCGGGCTGGAGACGGGCGAGCTGAGCATGCAGCTCCGAACAGTGGGTTATTTGGAAATTTAGTTCTGGCGCCACTGTAAGATTCGCATCATTGCAATTGCGGGAGAGAGCAAGAGCTCAAGAGCTCAAGGACTACGTCTGCCAGTTGCGCATCGACGCACAACATTTGCAACACAATGTGCATTTGCAAAAAAAATGCACAACGAACACAATTTTTTAAATTTTTAGTTGAATTTCCGCATGCGAATCGTAGTTTACGTGAATGACTCCATTGATGTTGGGGTCTACTGACGTGCTGCATGGAGGATTAAAACGGCGGGTGGGAACGCCGGCGGGTTAGGTAAACACGCGGCGCCATCGGAAGAACCGTCGCGGAAAAAAGAGGTCACGAAGCATGCGGGCTTACCGCTGGACGGCGGATTATGCAAATAGTGAACGGCCAGATTGCGCGCACTCGTAAAGTGCAATACTGGTACGGCTAAGTACCGTGGGCTCCTGCAGAAGAATGAGTAATCCTATGGAAGACTGGGTGCATGAGGAAGGAGATACCTATTGTTTTAGAAATGCATGTCTTTAAACTTGGGAAAACGTGAGCGGCAAAAAGACCTTGTTGCGCAGTCGTTTTCCCATGCTCATAAAGAAACGTTCCGAGCCGCAGGGAAATTTGCGGTGCATTCTTCTATCTTTTATGGGAAGTGACACGGATCGCCGTCGGGAACGTGCTCACACTCGAACACGACGTGTCGGCACCTTTTCATTCACGCCTGCCATCTTCGGCGAATAGTCCATTCCGGGAAGTCGGATATGAATAAGAGCCGAACGAGCATGCAAGAGTGCGCTCCGAACGTGGCGGGCGAGGCCCGTAAGAGGAGTCATTTTTCGTTGAGGCCGCGAGGTTTCCCACGTCTTGCACATTCACCGGGGCGTGATTCGACGGAACGAACAAAACACGCAACAATATATGAAAACAAGGATATCGAGCCAAAGCCGACTTGCCGAGGAATCGGAGATTACAATTCTAACGAACGTACATAACTCTTCTATGACTCTTCCTTCCTACTCTACATGACACACGAATTGACAGCAGCTTATCGCTGGAACCCGTAGGCACTAGTGTCAAGTCAAGCGAGGGTCCAAGTCAGGGCAAAGTGAGGGCCAAGTGAGGGTCCAAGTGAGGGCCAAGTCAGGCTGAACAAGTACACGCGCACTTCCATGCACACGTCGTGTTTTCCAGAAAATACGCGCCTCGTTGCCTCATTTCCATGAGTGCCCTTTTCGCTCGTTTCCCATCCACATTCCTTCCCTTCCTTGTCCGCGTCGCATCCGCCTTTTGTCCGAGCGCATCCTCCCCCACGCGGGGCTCGTTAATTCCAGGAAGCGCCACACCGTTTTGTCGAGCCGCGCATCTCCGGAACGAGTGCTCCGACGGTGGCAGTCGCAGAAAAGGGATACGCTGCGGCGCAGGCACCTGCTGACTGCGCAAGCTCCACACGTTCACCTCGTAGGAGCGCCGCTGGCCGAGCGCCATTTGTGCGGCTGCCGACAGCCGAGGAGCGCTGAACGTTTTGGACGCGAACAAATGGAAATTTGGCACAGCTGCGCGTCCAGGGATTCAAAATGGGCGGCCCACGGTGCCGTGGACAACTGCGTCACGAGGCAATTAGTGGCGGTGGACAAATGGTGGGCACCCATCGAACATGACATCAAGGGAAAAAAGTGTTGCTAGAAAAGTAACGAAGGTTCCGAAAAGCCCCGATACTGTAAGCTGCGAACATTCCGACGCCGAGATTACATCATACTGATGCCAATGGGAATCATGGTTCAGACATTATGACTGTTTTCCCATGGAACCGACTTTAGCAATCACTACTGTAAGATATTAATTACTGTAAGTCGTACGCCAAGAAATTACAGTGGATAATGATGCCGGTAAGAAAACACAGTAAAGCATGCACGCACACTCTTTACTGTATGCGTACATACTGTAAATATGTATTGTAAAACAAGCACTTAGATAGGTATTCATTTCAAGTACAGTAAAATTTACGATTACTGTAACATCGCATACAGATCAATCGCTTTTCCAACCAACCAACCAGCGTTATCAAGTACAATTTTTGCAACACAGTAAGTTCGCGAATTACAGGAAAGTTCAAAACAAGTACAGTAAATTTCGCAACTTCCATGATTGACTAGTTAACAAAACCAGTTGTTTTACTGTAAATTAGTGGTAGCAACGAGGTGGAAACGTATGACGTTCGGATGTAAAGGCAATCGACAAGACAAGACTACTAAGTTTCATTGCGCTGGTACCGAATGCACCCATTTGTCCCGTTCGTAACGTCGGCAACTGGGCTGATCGAACCGAGCCGCTTTCACGGAGTCTTAAGAACAGCGTTAGCTGGAGCACTTGTCCGAGCACCGCAATATGCGAACGGACGTTCGTCGGAGCTACGGGCAAAAAGCGGCTTTGTTATGTAAACGAGCGAACCGCTGCGAATCTTGCGAATTAGTTTCGCGGAAACGAAGAGATGTGTTTGAATGAATGAAAGTGAATGAAAAAGAGAGAGAGATGAGAGAGAGAGAGAGAGAGATGAGAGAGAGAGAGTGAGAGATGTATTTGAGTGAATAAATGAATGAACGGCATTTAGGCAAAATGCGAATGGTGGAAAGACTGCGTCACCAGTTTAGCGTCCAAACCTATTGCGTTGAATAACGGGAACAGTTCCATTGGCGCGAGAACTATAGCCACCTTGTGTGCAGAAATCTTAGCCAGCAATCGACGATGGGAAACAGTCGAACAAAGCGGAACACAATGCAAGTGTCCATGTCCACGCAATCACAAGTGTTTTAGCGGACTCAAAGACAAATGAGTGCACGTTTACTTATTGTCCATTCCGGACATACACACAAAAAAACACGTACTTAATCGCCATCGCAGCTGCACCCATTCTGCGCGGTTGGGTGCCGTACGCCGAATTTACATTTTTATCGTACTTAAACCCAGTTGGTTTCCCCTGGAGGCAAATTCAGGCGGCTGGAAGGACAACACCCAAAACTCGTGTCAAGCGGCACATTTAACTCCTTTCAGGGAAATTCTATTGTGGTGCAAGATAAAAAATACACGTCACGTGCGTCAAAAGAAGAACACAATCAAGAAGAAATGGGGCTTCGTCATGGTGACAGAGTCCAAAAAGAGCAGTAAAGAAGGTGGACGCAATGGTGGAATCGACTGGGTCCACAGTGGACAAATGAGGCGAAGTGCGCAACGGATTGATTATCCCTCAGCGATCGTCTCGTGTCCACGCGAAACTAAAGAGGTCGGATGTGCGCCACTCAATAGCCGACTGTTGTCCACCGCGTGGCGCGCCCCGCCGGTTGATCCGCGCATGGCACGCTCGACGCACTGCCACCTTCTCCGAAATGTGCCGGCCGTGAGGGGTCAAACGCCTTTATGCTTCCGTGGGGACGCTGACCTCGCGCCATCATTTCAGCATTCGCTAGCCGCGCGCTGAACTAACGCAAACGGTCATGGGCGCGTGTGCGGCAGCAGTCCACACAGAGAAATGATGATTGGGAACAAATTTAGCAAATCCGTGGTCGCAGGTTGCAATTAAGGTGGACACGGCTCGGGTTCTCGTGGCACTTTAACCATAATGCATTAGTTTAAAAGTGAGGAATTATTCTCCTGGTTCATGAAGAAAGAACCGTGGAAGACAGTCATCAAAGACAATGAAATGTCCGGGTTGTCGGTTGCACAAAGCAGCGGGCGGTCTTCATGGAAGTTCACAGACATGGAAGTCGCAGGACTTGCAACGTTTATTACGTCCGCTTTAAATGTCATTAAAATTAATGTCATGGAGTTCAGCGTAGTGACAGGACGAATCGTGTGGATCCTAGCGCTTCGAGTGCTCTCCCGGCTGTATGGCGTACATCACGTCACGGATGTACGATTTGTAGTCCACGATTCCATGCCGTTTTATCGCCAGGTGGCCGCTCATCTCCTTCAACTCAGCCTCGCTCAACGGCTCTCCTTGAAATACTTCTTTCCCTTACAAAGTACCGATTGCGGAACCTACCTCTGGTACTCATGTATTGCTCCAGGCGTTCCCGCGTCAACGGCGGGTCATTGTCCTCCAATGCGCGAAATGCGGCCTCGAGAATTGCTTCTCCTTTCGGATAGAACTTCTCCTCCAACATAGCGGAAAACAATCGCGGCATGAGGTAGTCGAAGGAGACGCTATCGTTGGATTCCCGGACCAGCTAAACACGAAACACAGCCTGGGGGGTATAACCCAGAATGCAGTGTATGCTAGATACAGCCACAAATACGTCCCACAGGCTTTAGTGATTATCCACGGCTTACACCCGAGTGAATGCAGGACATAGCAAACCCAATGAGCTCACCAACGTCTAGCCTAGAAAGAAGCCTGTCTCAAAACACATTACAGGTTCAAATGCCAATGAAACTCTTACGAAATTATGAAATACTGTCATATACCTGCGATGTAGGCGATTATCTAAGCGCGCCACAATGGCGCGCTTACCCCGGCCTAACGTCGCTTTACTGTAATTGCTGGTTTACTGTAACTGGCATTGCTACGGTAAGTGCCGGCTGCTGGAGCAACTGCAGGCACCCGGATGCCGGGGTACAGTAGTAGTGACGCAATTACTGTATTCGCGGGACAACATTTATGTAGGTAGATGTCAAATGTAGGTGGATTCAGTTAATGTAGGTGGATGCCAAAAACATCATACTTCTCTTCCTTATGTACTTCGTCTGGTTTCAAAATCGAAAACATGTTTTTTGCAAGCTACTTGTAAGCTGCAGTACCTGCGAGGTGATCTCTTTGATGTCCGCCTGTGCAACGTTCACTCGCAGGGAACGAAAGACGCTGCCGATCTCGCTGACGTCCACCGTGTTATCACCGCGCTGGTCAAACGTGCGCAGCGCGTCATTTATCCGCTTCTGGAGCTGTTCTAAAAAAAAACTAAATGGACATGTGTCCACTTGTTCATACGGCATCGCACTAATGACCATTTGATTAAGACAGCGGTGTGGCAAGTTGTGCAAGCGCCTAATGCACGACGAGCAACATTCGCAACAGAAATCCAAAAGTTTTCATGGACAACTGTAAAGAATGTTCACTTACAGTTCATAGTGTTTGTGCAAGCTCAAGTCGGGCAAGCGCGCACTTACCACTTCGATCTTCATTGTCCGAAGCATCGGAGTCCACGGAGCTCTCATAGTCCGGGTTCTCGTCGTCCTGCTTTTTGTCGTCTTTCTTGCTCATAGCTCCCAGCAAAACAAGCAAGGAATACGGGACAATAAATTTGGCACGGAACTTGGAATGTCGACTGACTTTCTTCCAAATGCTTCCACACATGCTACCGTCCTACTCCTCCTTGCATGAACGCTTCCATGAACCAATAAACCTTTATTAACTTAGTCCCAGGAAACACAAACATTAGGGAAACCGGAAGTATCCGGGAAGCATGGAGTCGGAAAGCGGGAAATTGTCAGGAAGTCGCAAGTTGGCGGCAGTTCAGACGCGTGGCAGAATGTGGCTGAAAAGAATGAGGTCAGTATTTAGCAACACATTTGAGTACTTACTGTGCGATGAGCGTCAGTAGCGGGCTCGGGAAGGAGACGTGCGGATACTCGCCCATTGCAGCGCCGATGTCCAAGTGCGAGTACTTCAATGGGTGCTTCGCATCCAGGCCGTGCTCATCGAGGCGCGAACCGCGAATGAGAAATGCGGCGGGCGTCATGTGGCCACGCAGGGTCTGCACGGAGGGCTTGGTATTGCCCTGGCGGAGGTCCGCGTGCTCACTCTCCGCACTGTGGAAGTCGAAATCCTAAACATACAAATTAGGGGTGTGCCCATGGAAGCCGTGGATGTTACCTCAGTGTGAAGGCGAGAGATCTCCACGGGCTGTCCCATGAGGTCACCAGTGTGTTGAAGACTCTTGGCATGTCCAGCCGCCGACGCAGGTCCATTGTCCATGACGGACGGGATGAGACCGTATGTGAGCACCTCGTGGCCGGTTAGCGTGGCAATCGTCATCAGGTGCGGATTCTTCTCCGAGACTGCCTAGAAAAAAGCAGTGAATAAAGGCATGAGCGGTGGTGGAATACCTTCTCGCGCATCTCCGTGAGAGGGTCCAGCATAGCAAGGCGGCCTTCAGCGTCGGTATTGTAGATGTGGATCCGCTTCCCACTGCGAGACTGAAAGGACGACATTACTGTAAGGAAGCGCTTCGAAATAGCTGTGGAAGGTCCAAATGGAAAGTGTTTGGGGGCCTTGGAAAACATTAAACGTACCACAATGATCTCGTCGCAAGTGTAGCTGTTCGCGCCGATGGAATTGCGAACCATGGACATGTACGCGACCACTTTGATGCCCTTCGGTCGCAGTGCGTCTAGCGCCTTGAAGAAGCCTGCCACGTTGGACGCACCGTACTTGTCGTGCGTCATGCCGAACATTGCGCCACCGGTCTTCAGGTCCGCGCCACCAGTGTCGATGGTCACGCCCTTTCCGACGAGCATGAGCGTTTCGAAGTCACGCTCGGACGTCGGTTTTTCATTGTTCTCGTACTCGAGCCAAATGAGACGGGCCTAAAATAGACAAATAGACGGTGGCAAGAGGAGACGTGCAAATAACAACCGATCCATAGCGCGTCAAAATTCTGCGAACTCACTTTGTGGGCTTCCACGGAATTGGCGCACCGATTGACCGCATGAAGAAGCGGATACCCCTTTAGGAGTTTGTCCTGGTCCGACTCGACTCGCACCTTCACCGAGCTACCGCGGAACACCTCCTCCACGTACTCCGCCACGCGCGGAGGAGCCATGCGCTGCGGGTCGGAGTCTCCCTGAAATACCAGATATTACCAGGCTATGATGCCGGACGCTTACGATATCCCGAGTGACGTTGAAAGCGGCCTGGATGGCCTTCAGGACGGTGACGAACTGCTCGGAGTTCTCCTGGAGCGGCATGACGGAGAGGCGGTCGACCTTGCGCGCACGGTTAGCGTCGTGTTCGCGGATTTGTAGCGGAACGTAGAACGGATGCAAAGCTCCGATGGCGGTGATGAGCTCGGCCTTTGGGAAACGCTCAAATGGCACAGTGATGAGAAGAGGCGACTTCACGCCGATAGCGAGAGCACTAAATTTCAGTGTCATTCTGAGGAGGTCTGGCTCATGTACGTACTGTCTGGCAGCCGCCTTGCCGGCATTCAGGTAGCGACGGACATCGTCGAAATCCTTCGTTACGGAGCCGGTGCTAGCGTAGATGAGCCGCTTCGACGGTAGGGCGTCATTGGGAATGAGCGACACCGTTCCGTTCTCGAGGCCGCTGTGCAGCTAAATACGGACCACACTAGCGTGCCAGTTTTGCACAGATGACCTACGCTAGCATAGCTCTCGATGGCCGGTGCCAGGGCACTTAGCGAGTTGTGTGCACGTAGAGCCTTGACGCAGTGCGAAACGACGATCACGCCATCGAAGACCGGCTCTAGGACGTTTGTGGCAGCCACCAACTCAACGGTCCTGAAATGCCACTGTGTAAGTAGGTCTGCAACCAAACAGTTATTGTAGGTCTGAGCGCACAAGTTCATTACAACATGTGTTTTGCATCGAAAATACGTGCATGAGCACATTGCTAAAATACTTACGACTTTAGCACTGCGGAAGTCATCTCTCCGGGAATGATGTCCTCTTCACGTGTGGTGCGTAGTGACGCAGGTACGCGAGGAGTAGCCGACGTTTACGAGGTGTTGCTGTGTCGCAGTCGCAAAGACGCACTCGTCACACCGCTGCAGACACGCTGATAAGGGCTCGTGTAGTCCCTGAAATGGAGGAAGTTAAAACCCTCAAATCTGTCTGCGTTTAACGACGGGAAACGTGCGGCTTAAGCACGGATTAAATGGCGGAAAGAAGAGAATGGAATGTATCAATGACAGGAAAATACAAAGGTCAGTGACTATTGCATAACGTGGCGTCATTGCCAGCACAAAGCAGAGGATGGATTCTAAATAGAACAGTATTTTTACGCACAAACATTGTGCAAGGATTCAAGAATTTTTCAAACAAAGCATTCGGGAAGTGTTTACTTCTTAACTTTAAACTGTTCATAACACTTCCGGGAACGAACATATTCATTGAAACTGCTCGTTACTGGTCAAATACGCGAACGTTCCATCCTTTTATGCTGTCCGCACTGCCCGAAATAAATCTTCTCTCGACCAAAAGTTAACGCAGTTCGTGGACTTTCCGAACTGAGAACGCGGAGTTTCCCGTCGGATCTGTTTGCGTGTCCTTTCCCCGTTACGGCCTCGTTGGGCTCTCGCCATTCTGCACTCAACGGAGTGCGGGCCCAAGCCGAGTTCTCCGCAGCGGGTGCTCTCGCCACGGACGCTATTGCTTCCCCACTAACGGCTCTCGCCACGCGCGTTCTCTCTCTCAGCGAACCCAAGCCGCCGGTTCCCGACGCGATCGCATTGGCGGTAAAACGAACGCATTTAAAGAACAAAGACGCAATGACCGGCTGCTTGCTAGTAAGCCATATGACCGTGTGTAATGCGTGTTGGACGTAAGAAACGTGATGCGCTTGCATACTAATTATCTCTGACGTTTTAGGAGCTCAGGCAAATCTCGTTAGCGCGGAATGCGATGGACTACTCGACGAGCTTCCATCGAGGCGGCTGCTTGCCGAATCGTGTTCCGGACAGCTTCATCCGAAGTTATGCGTCCGTGGAGACAACTAATGGAGTAAGTACGGCAGAATTCTGCAAACGAAGCTAGAAGGCAATTGCAAGTATATGCTACATAAAACACACACCAGGATCTGCAGAATACAAGCCAGACCCCTGCAAATATGCAATAGATGCAAAAATACTCTAGCCAAGTAGTGCTACAGGCAAATTAATCGGCCAATACAAAATGAATTTCCGGGAACACTTGGAAACACATAATGAAAAACTTGCTCTAAATGCTTTCTTGACCCATGAAAAACTGGAAAACTGCATGAGAAACTTTTCCACAAAGCAGCTTTAGAGATACGTAGCTGGGTAACCATTTTGCGTTTAGGGTCAGTGGGTCTCGGCAAGGTTTGCTGCGGATGGCGGACAACACGAGCACTTGCTGGCCATCGGTGACGAGCACGGAAGTGTGTACATAGCGGACGCGCGGCATTCGTATTCCACGGAGAAGATGATTGTGGAAGGTAAGCCGAACTGGCGATACCTAGCCTCCTGTTCAAGCCCGGTATTCCAGATTTCCAAGCCGACTCCAGCGTGATCATGGACCTCTGCTTTCTGCCCGGCGACACGAATAAGCTCATCACGCTTTCCGGTGGCTCCGAGGTTCGCCTATGGGATCTGCAGAGCACCGACAAATCGCATAGCGTTCTGCTCAAGGGGCATAGCAAGGCCGTCCGGTGCGCGTCGTTCTGGCAGGATAATTCCAGTAATATGATCCACTTGCAACTCCATGTTATGGAATGGAATTTTCAGACTGTTTTGCAACTGGCTCTCGCGACGGCAGCATCTGCAAGTGGGACCTGCGAGAGCAACCAAGGCCGCCCACGCCCAGTCGCTATTCCGACTTGTCGCCATACTACGATCCGTCTCGACGAATCAGGGACGCCCATGCGGATACAGGTCTGCAACATGTGTTTGCAGCCATGTTTTTAAGTTTTGTTTTTTTAGTTGGCCTGACGGACAGTGCACGCAAGACGAGGTCAAACAAAAAGACTGCGAAGGAGCTTCCCAGCGTGACCAGTATGGTGCACATTAACGAGTACTGCGTTGTTTCTGCGTCTTCGTCATCAAGGAGGTACGTCTGCTCTTGATGAAAGCCCCAAAATACCAAAACACATGTCACATGATGTTACTGTGCTTGCGCAGTTCGCTAGCTAAGCTTGGCCACCGGTAGTAGCCACCTGTCCGGAAGTTGGCCACCGGTACAAGTTGTGCAACTTTTACAGTAATAGCTGTGTGGAGATGAAAATTATTGTAAGGAGGCAAGCTGAATGGCACTCGTTACGGTAACTTCGGATCGGCATGAAGCTACAGTAACTGGATGCAGCATCAATTACAGTAGCTTGACTGCATCTTTTACAGTACTAGGGCTACTGTAATTTGAGTGAGGAAAACTGTAAACTCAAAAATCACCTTTGAACGAAAATCCTCGATTGTACTGTAAAGTCCTTACTGTACCTTTTAGCGGAATTCGCTTTTGGGACATGCGGTACCAGCAGATCAGGAAGCCGCTGCGAACACTGGAAATCCCGCACAGCTCCTCGCAGAAGGAAACCGGTATGTCTCAGCTAGCACCTGATTTTTCTCATTCGTAGCGATTGTTTAGGAGTGACCTCGCTTTGTCTTGACCGCTACAGTCACCGGATCTTCGCTGCGTGCACCGATAGCGTTATCTATGAGTTCAGCGTCCCTCTCAACGACGACTATCCGGGTACGGGGAGAAGGATTTCACTGCTCCTTAAGCGCTACTTGTAGTGAACTCCTACCAAGCGAATGCGATTAGCGGCTTCTACATCCAGTGCGCTGCGTCTCCGATTTCGGACCACATATTGTGCGGATCCAACCTGGACGCCGCTTTCATGTGGGACCTTCAGGTGATCCACGGGAACTGGAAGTAGATGCATGCAACTAGTTTTCAGGAAGGTCGCAAGTCACGGCAAGACGCACTCAACAAGCTTATCGGACGTCCGCGACAGTATTTGCCGTATCCCAAATACAGCTTTGGCGGACACAAAGGGGAGGTGTGTCTTTATGTATTTGGACAAAATAAGTGCCTAAATTTTAGGTTGCTACAGTGTGCTTCAGTGCAACTGGACGGTACATTCTGACGATGGACGAGGAGCGGACGCGAATTTGGCGATCCGACAAGTACTACGGCTACAACGAGAAGGAGGAGAAGCACGTCGAGGAGGCTGTCTTCGATGGCAGGCCACTTAAGCTGGAGCGACCCGAGCTGTTGCCAGCGCCCACTTACGGCGCCGAGACGCCCGCTAAAAGAAGGTAGAACGTGATCACTTACTGAGCACCTTACACTGTTCTTCATTTTAGACTCCATTCCGACTTTGTAGCTGCCAAATCCATGACTCGATTCTCGATGAGCTCTCCTTGCACTTCTGCGCATGCGATGATTTCACGTCCTCAAGTGACGTATGATGCACAAACGGCAACGTCCTTCGTCCAGCCGGACAGCAGCTATCGCTCCTCGAAAATCATCACGTCGCCGACAAAGAAGCTCGTCTTCAGCCCGCTGAAGGAGAACCGTTCTCCGCTGAAAAAGATGCCCAAGTGAGCTGGCTCAATCCTTTATATCTACATCGAGCTCCTTTTAGACTGGAGTTGGACAGCCAATATGCGTATGCGGACAACATGGCGTCAAAGGAGCGCAGTCGGAAGAGCCTCACCAATGTGTTCAGCAACATGTCGACGGCAGCGACAGCGGTGCATTCGCCTTCCAGCTCAAAGTGAGAGCCCTTCACTCATTGTCGGATATGCAGTGATGAGGAGCTGCGGTTAGGCGGTGGACAATAGTGGAGCTAGCGAGCAAGAACTAAGAGTCTTAAGTGAGGATCAATTACGTGTCCCCAAGTGAGGAGCACTGGCCATGAGCATTCATATTAGGGGCAGCGGTTATGGCAGCAACGCACTGAGGAGTAGCTAGGTGCACGATTGCGGTGGTACTGGAGACTGACTCTCAGGAATAGGGAGGAGCAGTTATGAGACGCAACTGTAGGAGCACTAGACAGGAGTAATTCCTGATTTAGGCTGCACTTCACTAAACTGTTGCTTTCAGGTCCGTACACCTACCTGCGGCTCGCCCGATGAAGACCCCAGTGCGTCGGTCACGACGCAACTCGGTGAACCACACGACGCCCGGGAAGGGAACTCCTCAGAGTCTTCCCAAGATCACCGCGTACTTCAGCCCGAAGACGCCCGGGACATAAACACCTCCTTCGCTGACAATGAACATCTTGTTGGTTGGCTCTTCAGTGCCATATCTCTTTTGTTCCTTCCATGATTGCACTTCGCTGCATTCCTCATCCAATGCTTCCATGGGACCACCCAACCTCTTTCACCCGGACTTTCCTTTTCCTTGTGCTACTAATTCATTGTCTTCGTCGTTCTACTCGTGCGCATGATTGAGTCCCTGCGGACGCTCCTCGTTAGCGCCAGTGGCGGTTTTAGGCGCCTCCCTAACCCCCACACCCGGGATACCGTAGCCAAGCTAATGGGCCCCTTACCATACCCCCCCCCCCCCTCTGACTACTGGCTCCTAGAACCGCCACCGGTTAGCGCTGTCATACCGGAAGCTTACTGTATATTGCGTTACGAGTATGGTGGCCTCGTTTGATTGAATTTGCCAAGGTACATTAAAGTGTACAGAGAATTTTGTGTATGCGTTATCGAATGTTGCAGTAAGCAACCTGAATACCTCGCATGTGTCGGAAGCAGGTCTACATGGCTGAACTTTTAGGTCTGTCTGATCGACACTGCAACGCCATGTACAGCGGTAAGCGGAGTTTGCAGCGCGACCAAGGAGGGAAACGTTGGGTTTAGGAAACGGCGTTAAGCGCAAATTCGTGCCGGTGCAGCCCAGTGGAACCGGTCGGACGCTGTGGGACTTCTCGAACGACCCGAAAGTCGTGGAGGAGCGTGAGAGGATCAAGGCAAGTTCACGGTGGCTGACGAATGGCTCCTCTCAGTTGCTCCTTTTGTCAATTATGCTCTCATCTTGTGTGCGCTGTTCCTCCTCTTTAGAGGGGGAGCTCCTCTTTATAGGAGCTCCGCTGTGCTCCTTGACCAGTGCTATTGCTTCTGTCCGCGTCTCCTCAACGCACTCCCAAAATTTCTTCCTGCGCTCTGCTGCACCAGTGGTCAATGTCATCGCTCTCAGCACATTCCTATGGTCGCTCGTCATCGAGGACGCATGTCACTGTTACTTTCTTACCCTTGCTCCTTACTAATACCTAGATCTCCTGCTCCTCATTCTTTCGTTTGGTTTACTACCGTTCCAAAACCGAACTTTTAGGCAAGAAACCAGCCGAACACCACGATTACCTCGCTGACGGCTCTTCGCAATCTGGCTCCTCTACCTGGCACTCACACCAGCCCTGCGCAAAGCCAGATCGACTCTCAGACGGAGGAGAAGCGTCCTCGTTCACTGGATGGCGCCATAATTGACAACACGCCCGAATCGAGCGGCTCAAACGCAGAAGGTGCGCCTAAATGGTCCGAGACGTGCTTCAAGCCGCCCGGTCTCTCCTCGTTCAGTGCCGCAAGCGGTCGTCCGAAGCTCATCAAAGAGGTCCGACCGGTGGTCACCGATGCAACGAGGTAAGCGAAACGCAGCTGTCAACCAAGGGCAACCCACCAGGAAGAAGATTTTCCTGACAGGAAATGAATAGCGTCATTGAAGATTCACTGAAAATTTTAGATCGCCTCCGCCCTACCAGAAACCGGACATTGTGGCTACATTCAAGCGGAGCAATATGCCGCCCCCGAACAGCGAGCCCGCCTTCATGCCTTCCTCCGTGATCGCTCCTGCTGACACTAACGAGAGCGAGCTCAAGTCGCATCCGCTCCTTAAGAATACTGATAGCCAAATCGTGGACATCATTGAGAGCGAGGTAGGAGCTCTCGTCAATGGACAAGTGGGCTGTGAAACCTGGACAATTTTAGATAATCTCGTCCATTAACGACATGTCCTGGGACGATATCGCCGGGCTCGAGACCGCGAAGAAGACGCTGAAGGAGATCATCGTGCTTCCCTTCAGACGACCGTACGTTTATTCCAAGTTTAGCTGTCATGACCACTGTATTTTAGCCAGATCTTCACGGGCATCCGAGCACCGCCAAAAGGAGTTCTCCTGTTCGGCCCGCCTGGCACCGGCAAGACACTAATCGGTATGTTGCGAAGGATGTGCTGGACCTCCGACCAGCTCAATGGAAGGTCATTGTAGCAATCCATGGAAAGCGTACCTTCCATTAGTTTTCGAATAATATGTATGAAACATTGGAGATCGACAACCGATGTCCGTACTGTATGGGCCCACCGCGTACTTTACAGAACGGTACGGCAGTACGGTACGGTACGGCATTTTTGATGAAGACCTGTTTAAATAGTTTTCCATGAACTTCCATGGACATAAGGAGCTACATAGTAGAGCTCGGCGCTCGTACCAGGTTACGGGCCAACCCGTACCCGTACCCGTGTAATACGGTACGGCAACACGGCACGGCCTCGAAAAAAGCCGTATTACACGGGCCAAGCCGCATTACGGGCCGTGTTTCATGGCGTGTTTGTGTACGCGGCATGGCAATTTTTCGTCCACCACGGATACGGCACGGCACGGGTGGGGTCACCACGGGTACGGGTTCGGCACGGGGTCCCAGTGCCGATCTCTACTACATAGGTCTGGCTATCGCTTCCCTTTACCGCTGACTGTTCTATGGCAGACGTGATCGATGGAAGGAAACTAAATTCTTTCATAGAACACTTCAAAAACTCCTCTTTAACTTGTGTAATTTAGGTAAGTGCGTGGCCAAGCAGTGCAACGCGACGTTCTTCAACATCAGCGCCAGTTCGCTGACCTCAAAGTGGATCGGAGAGTGCGAAAAGCTCGTCCGCACGCTGTTCATCGTCGCTCGGATTCGTCAGCCGAGCGTCATCTTCATCGATGAGGCATGCTAGACACAAATACATTCATTTAAGTCCGACCTTTCCAGATCGATTCGCTGCTGAGTATCCGCCGCAGTGACGAGCACGAGTCCACGCGACGCCTGAAAACGGAGCTCCTCGTTCAAATGGACGGCGTCGCTACGGGCAGCGACGAGCGACTGCTCGTTCTCGGAGCTACGAACAAGTGCGTGCGTCGCTCCTTCGGCCACCCCTAAGTGCTCCTTTAGACCCAGCGAGCTGGACGAAGCTGCTCGGCGGCGCTTCGTCAAGCGCCTCTATATTCCATTGCCAGACGACGACGCTCGGAAGAAAATCGTTCTGAAGGAGCTGACCGGACCGTCGCATGCCATCGACGAAGCGGCCCTCGAGAAGATTGCCGCACGCACTGAAGGTTTGTCCATCACCTTGTCAATCATGAATGTGCCATGATTGGTCCACTTTGCGTTCATTCTCATGCTTAAGGGTACTCCGGCGCGGACGTCTACGAGCTTTGCAAGGAGGCCTCCATGGGCCCCATTCGGGATCTGGAAGATAGTTCCACAATGGATATCGAGACCGTCGAGCTAAACCAGGTACGGCTAACTATTCCGTGGCTAACGACGTTTGGACAAGAGCTATGGCCCTAAGCGTCGATGGAACAAGCTTTCTGGACAAACTCCTGGATATGGGAGCGTCCAGAAATTATGTTAGCATAACAGGGGGGAGGGGGGGGGGTCAGCCGGTTGTTAACACTACGCAGTGTTAACAAGGGGGAGAGGGGGGGGGGGTAAAAAATCGGCTTAGTTATGTTAACATAATTCCTGGACGTTCCCTATGCGGAAATTTATAGTTCTCCACAAAGCACCTTGCAAACCGTCTTCACAAATGGGTGCTTGTCGCAATAAGCGAAATTATCTTTTGTCGGTGGACCAAGCATTCGTCTCGTGCTGCAGGGCGCAAACGTTCCGCCCAAAGTTCATTTCGTCACAATTACATTCCATTTTTAATGGATTTCCATTATGAGTCCACACACTGGTAAGCGAAAGTTTGCAACTTTCCACCGCCATAGTCCAAGAGCCGTAAAAACAATGTTTGTCCACGCCGCTTGTCCACATGACTTGCCCAAACTTCCTTCTTTGTCTACTACGATGATGACGTATGATCACCAACCCACAACACTGTCCATTTCAGATCCGCCCGATCACGCTCGAGGACTTCGAGGCCGCTCTGGACTGCGTGAAGCCCACTGTGCACCCGTCCGAGCTGCTCCACTACGAACAATGGACCAAGGACTTCGGCTGTCGAGCATGAAGACGCGAAGCACTAACTTTATGTGTTTATTCGATCTGTGCGTATTGTGAGTGTAGCTCCATAGCGAGCATGGGAATGAAGAACATACGAGCGCAAGGTTGTGTGGACATCATAAATCGGCATTTTACATTTATAACTTAGGTGTAAAAACGGTGAAGTTAGAGACGATGCAAAATGCAAATGATGTTTGAAATGATCCAGCTGCCCCCCCCCTGTCCGAAACTAAAACTGGCAAGCTGAAGCAGGGAAGCTAAACCTAGGAAGCAAAAGATGGGAAGATAGACACGGGAACTTCTGATCTTCTAGGTAATTCTTTTAGCACTGGCCTCCCAATTAAAGGTCAACATAATTCCTAGTTCTTGTTCTTAGGTCCATAGCTCTTATGAATCCTCACCCATCTGGCTTACCCATATTTCACCTCGAAACGTTATTCCCCCGTCGTTAGCTTTCGAGGACTGCCTTCCTCCTCCGAAGCGTGATGGGCGTCGCATTGCGGGAAACGCTCATGTATTACCTACCCAGACGCACCCCAATTCCTTCCCAGCTTCAGTTTCCAGCATTAGTCTTCCAGCTCTAGCTTACCGGCAGATACACTGTTGGAAATGCGGCGCGCACTTAGAAAGCACATGTTGTCCGCCCGTCCGCGAGCCCTCACCGGACGCTGTGCCAGTCGTATTGTGCCACAAAATATGCCTCGGAACCGTCCCATAATTACATCGTGCCACCAGAAGGGTCTAACAAGGGTCCCACTTATGTACCGCGACCAGAAGATGCCCGGACCGTGACACACTTCCCCGAACAGTCTGCTGCTGTCTAATTGTATTTGATGCAATACTGCGCTGGTCACAAGCAGCGAATCGACGACATTTTCGCTGCCACACGAACGACTCACTTCCGCTTGCGTGCGAATGAGGTCGGATCTGTTTGCCTCTACCGGAGCGCGGTCTAATGGAGGTGCAACGGCGTCGTGTAAGGAACGCTTGTTTGCGAATGCGCGTTCCGTTTTTGGCGCTCCTTTTATGCAAATCGACTCTGGCTATTGTGTGCCCGCACGGTTGGACTTACTTCCACAATAAGTGCTGGTGGAAGAGGTAACGTTCGAAGATCGAAACCCATGATCGTATCCGTAAGTGTGCGCTTAGTGCCCTGGAAGCGAGCTGGCCGGATGCGGACGATCAATGTCGGAACCGATATTCGGCTGCATTGGCGTCCGCACAGAGCCGGGAGGAGGACGAATTTGTCTCAAAACTGAACCGGGAAAGTGACCTATACCACCGAATGTACGACTCCGTCGGTACGGGGAATTTCCTTGGAGATGATCGAAGTCAAAGTGAATTTAGATCCAATGGTGCACAACTGTTTCACCAAACTGGAGAATGCGGTCTTGCTCGGAGCGGCTGTGGTAGGTTCCTGGCTATGGCTCTGCAAGTTTTGTGGCCTTCCACTTCTCTTACAGATGTCTCCGAGCAACACCCTGACACCCGAGCAGTGTCTGGAACAGTGCCTGAAGGCTGCCGCTCGCTACGCGTTCAACTGTCGATCCGCACTGTGGTACCGGGAGTCACACGAGTGCGTCTTGAACAACAAGACGCGGACCGATGAAGGCGCAATATTCGTGGCAGAAGGTGATCTAGTCGGCGGGATAGACTTCTACGACGGGAAATGCAGCGATATGGCGGTGGGAAGTAAGTGCTGATCACTTGGAGAGCTAGCGCTCGGACATCATGCTATTAGATGCTTTAGCTAGAGGAGATGCGCCGTACCGTAGCGTACTATGTACCGCAGTACCGTGCCGTTTGCCGTACGATGGCACAATTTACGGTACGCAGAGGTCAGTACGGCACAGAGTACGGTACGCCGTCAGTATTTAGTGTAGGAGGCACACCATTCTGGCTCACTATCGGTACGGCAGCACGGTACGGAGAGAGACAGTAAGGCACCGAGTACGGTACAGAGAGGGGTCAGCACGGAACGGAGTACGATGCGGAATAGCCTTCAACCTTTAGGCCTGGACGAAACCAAAGAAATCCGTTCTCCTTCCACGGCACCGCCTGCACCGTTACGTAAAAAGGAGTATTCCACCATTCGCAACTGCTTCACGAAATACCGTCACTCGTCGCTGGTCGGCTTTGTGGATCACATCCAAGACAACGTCACCGAGAGGGAGTGCCTAGCGACGTGTTGGCGCTGCTCGGATTGTCTGGAGCCAAGTAAGGAGCCGTGCAAGTCGGTGACGTATTACAGGTAAGTAAAATTCCCTGACATGGAATAAGCTCGGTTAAGCGCCAGCCGCCAGTGCATAATGTCGGCGGCTTCTCGGAAAGCGGAAGTCGAGTATTTCGATCAGTCCGAGCCGCTGGCGACCTTCTTCGAGCGGCGTCGAGAATGCACCGAGAGCTGCGAGGACAAAGAGGTAACCTCCTTGTAATTTACAGCTGCCATATTTGCAGATAATTAATTAATGCTTGTAGTTGCGCAATCGTTTGCAAATTTCATGTCGTTATCGAATTGAATTTAAAAAATAAATTTGTATAAATACGAATAAATCAAATTCCGTATAAAAATAAAAAAATTTAAATACGAACATTCAGGGATGTTACTAAATTCCGTATAAAGGTTTATAAAACCAAATTCCAGCTCGCTCTAGTATTCGCAGTTGACGTTCGCGAGGACGACAAGTGGACTCTCAATGACTCACTCTCACTCGTCGACCGCATCGTGTCCGGCCTTCACGAGACCACCGAATTTTGGCGCATGGCGCTGATGCAGATCGGTACAGACGGGCCGGCTATCGTGGAATTCCCGCTGCGCACGTTTCCCGGCTTGGGAGACTTGCGCAAGGAGCTCGCTAAGGTAGAGCCAGTGCAAGCGTCGAACGGAAACTTGCGAGATACGTTAGCGGACGCGGCTCAGTTTGCAAGTGCGGCCGCGAGCGACGACGAAGTGGACGACGTGTGGCTCGTGGTTCTTACAAGCGGTCGTAGTGAGGATTCAATGGAGGATTTCGCGAAGACGAGAAGTGATTCGGTAGGTCAGACTGATGGTTATTGCAAATGCATGTGCAATTAGCACACGAAAACATGTCCCGTTTTACCTTGAAGTACTCTCCGGAAGAATTATTTGTCGGAGCCCCAATTTCGGGGAATTTAAAATTTCCACAATTTTTCAAAGTTTTATTTTGCTCTTCGCTCTGAAATCTTAAATTTTAAAAGAGAGAGAGGAACTACCTATTTGATGGGAAATATCCGAGGTAATGGGGCCTCTAATATCATTCTTATTGCTTGTAGCGACTTACCGTTTTTGCAATCGGTATCGGTGAGGAGCTGAACTTTCCCAACCTCGAGAAGATCGCCTCAAGCAAGGAGCACCTCATTCACGCAAAGGAGCCACAGCAAATCGTCGCGCAAATGACCAAGCTCCTGTGCGCACCGGGCGCAACCATTCCTGCGCAAGGTCGTCTGCATCGAGACGACGGCGCTTGGTGGGAGAAGTACGCCGCGAAGTCGCAGAAAGACGTCTCGTTGGCCGCATTGACGCAGCAGACGCAGTTCGATCCACACGACTCAGTGTGGATCGGACTGAACCGCGACGACTTTGGGCGCATGGAATGGACGGATGGGAGCCGGAAGGGTGACTACGAGAAGGCGCTCTTGAAACACATGGAAATCGGGCCGTCCCTGGGAGACTGTGTCGCGTGGTTGGCACCCAATGTGAGCACTTAAGAAAGGAAAATCTACCCAGCCTGGTTGACGCATTTCGCATTTTAGCATTGGACGCAGTCTGACTGTGCGACTAAGCGACACTTTGTCTGCAGCATTCGTCCCGTGCACTCGCTTAACGAGAAGCTCGAACACGATTTCGGCTTTCTTGCAAAGAAGACCGCCGAAGGAGAAGGCGATGGGAATGCCCAAGACGCACAAACTGTGCAAAAATGATGTATAGTGTTTGTGACGTTGCGGCGCATCCAGTATAAACTCGTGTTTAAGTATCTTACGCGTATGTTCGGAGTTGGTTTGGCACTGGTATTTGCATTAAGACTAGAGATCGGGACCCGTACCTTATTACGGGCCGTACCCGTAGCCGTAGCCGTAAAATACGGTTACGGCTACGGTACGGGCGTGTCCGGTACGGTACGGCTACGGTACGGGGGGGACCCCCCGCTACGGGCCGTAATGAAACCCGTAAAAGGTAAGGGGAGACCCTTTGGTGAGGAAACCCAGGTGCCGCCTGACTCCAAAGAAGGCAGAAATGCTCGAATTCTTGAATCGAAACCTACTCATTATCTACTGGAAATGATAGATATGTGCTAGATATTACTCATAGAAACATAGTTCCCTTGCTTGTTGCTGAACAAAACGTGTAAATTTGGACGTACAGGCAAATTTCAGGGTGCACTACGGCTACGGCTTACGGCCCGTAAAATGCACTACGGTTCGGCTACGGTACGGGAGGGGTCGCTACGGTACGGGGGTACCCAGTACGGCTACCGCTACGGCACGGGGGGTCAGCCCCGATCTCTAATTAAGACTAACTGCGCATGCAGCAACGTGTCGCATTTTACTCTTTTCGCTAACGCACCCCTAGGCGCAATTTCGACGATCAGTATAACGGATCAGTGTAATCTGTGGTCAACTTAACTGCATGCACAAACTTACCAAGAGACACCGATGCAGTGTGCGTGCTTACGTGCTTCCCCCAGCCAGGCTTTAGACCTGCCAGTCGAATGAACACAGTTAGCATAGACAAGGTGTCGTTCGCTGACGTTGAGGAAACGAAAATAAAATGAAATTGGGGATTTTCAGGAATGTACGTTTTGCATCAATACTAGTTTCGACTTTTGGCTCTCGTTCTATCCTACCCGATTTCAGCACGCAGTTCTCTTAAATTGATTTACGACACGAATGACAAGGTTTGAGCTACGTGTATGCCGAAGTGCGCGCGAAGCTTTTATTGTTAGAACACTCTGACACTAGGGCCGTTAAGAACGACCCTAGTAAACAGGGCTGAATTCGTACCCATGCGACGCGAGCGAAAAATTCCAGCGAAAACTGCACTCCATGAACGATGAGAATTCTTTCCTCGTTCTCCAGTAGGCTCACGGACGGTATAAATATTTCGGTCTTTCCCAGGGCCGTTCTCGTCCGCTGGCGAAACCTCTTGACTGACTTTTGGCTAAACAGACGAAAAATCAGGACGTTTTTGGCAATAGTTAGTCATGCGGGTCCGACAGCTAAACGGTTCCTGTGCTGCTCTACATATTCAGCCATAATACAGGGCCTGATCAGTTGCCAAATCTATGCGAATCGGTTGTGACCTGGCACTGATTAGCCCGGGACAAGTGATTGAGTAGACGGTCCTCTACAAAATTCATTCGACAACGCTCCGCCTTCTGTCGCCGTCAGCAAGGACTGTCTTCTGCGTCAGTTAGGCACTCGGCTGAATTCTTTCTGAAACTCTCTGAAATTCCACCGCCGTGCTCCTCGCAATCCCTTGTATTTTCCCTGTCCACGGACAATGCTTCGTATCAACTCCTTCGCCGTCCGCACAGCCCTATTGTATCGTGAACTACCTGCACGTATTCGCTCCAAGCTCTTTCTATCATCATTTAAGTTGGCCTTAAAACAGTTCGATCTGTCACTCATTTTTTACTTTGACTACCACTGTTGATCCGTATGCTATTTATTGCAGCCTCCTTTCGGCACGTCGCAAGGCGTAAATAAATGAATGAAAATTGCCGCTAGCTGCTTCGTACTTGGAATTCTCGATGAATCGCGCAATGCGAAAGATCACCGGTCTACTAAGTGTGAACAATCCAGTGCATGTAGACGAATTATTTTCATTCTGCCATGACAACTTTTAGGGAGGGGGCAAGTTCGTACGCGGCTTCGATCTTCTGTTTTTTTGGGGGTTTGGGTTGGGCCCTCAGCCCCCCCCCCCTGGATACGCGCCTGCAGGCACCAGGCCAGGCACAGGCCCGAACAAAAGGCCTGGTGCACAGGGTTGCTTGCATGCTAAAACAGTCTTTTCCGTTGGAACATGCAAGAAACGATCGATCAGCGTCAGTGTGAACAGGTCATCCTGTGAGCCTCAGTGAGAAGGGACACTTATCAGTCCTGATCACACCCTAGGGGCGCTTGGCTCATGCGATGAGCGTGTCTACAATTGTGCACCATCCGCCTTATTATGCGGATCTCTCCTGGCTACATAGCGGAAAGAACCGCCATCGAGTATGGGTGAAAGCCAATGTAAATTAGACTTCGGCGCCCGTACCAAGGTACGGGCCAAACCCGTACCCGTACCCGTATAATACGGCACGGCAACACGGCACGGCCTCGAAAAAAGCCGTATTACACGGGCCAACGTACTACGGGCCGAGTTCTATGCCGTGTTAGTGTATACGGCTTGTCAATTTTTTACCCACCACGGGTACGGGGTATGGCACGGGTGGGGCACCGCGGGTACGGGTTTGGCACGGGTCCCAGCGCCGATCTCTAATGTAAATTGCGTTGATGGAGCAGTGATGCGTCTCGCAGAGCTTTAGTGGTCTGCTCCAAACCATCGTCAATTAGTTTTAGCCATTCCGTACCACGCGCTCATTGGGTTCAAATGATGTCATCGCCGTCGCAAGTTTCCATCATTCGAATTTATCTTCTCTTCATCCAAAAAAGGCCGCCTGTGAGTTGTGTGGGTGCGAACAGTGCGCGCCTGACAAAGAATACGTGCATCATTTGGGTCTTTCGATGCGAAGCACCGGATACGGATGAGTCAGGCGTTAATCGCTGCACGGCGGGACTAAATTGGGCCCGGATCCGCACTGCTTCTGGTCCATTAAAGTGTGGAGTTCAAAATGCGCGTACTCGCGTAGGTATCTCGGTCTGTCCGACGCGAAAATGTCCTGTTCCGCTAGCGTTATTCTCCAAAACATGGACTCGAAGGACTCGCAGCTTCAGCGAGCGGTCTTCGGACCTTTCTGGACGCTAGGGCGCACCTTCGGCCTCGTTTGGAATGACGGCGTTTTCAAGTGTAGATCCAAGCGGTCTAAGTATGCCCATTATGCGCTTCTCATTCTTGGGCTTCTGCCGCTTATTGCCAGAACTATACACTTCAGCAGTCAGTACGATAAGCTAAAGGTGAGCTTTTCCTTGGACTGTTTGGTCGCTAAGATGCACGACTTGTTTAAGGGCCTATCAGCTGAGTGGTCCTACACTCTATCACTGATGTTCATAAATGCGCATGCCCTCGTCGCGTGGATCGTCTTTATTGACCTAAACCGAAGGGACTTCTTCCACGACTTCCTTGGCAAATACCGCCTAGCAAGTCAGGAGAAGGTAAGCAAGAACTCACAGAAACACATTCAACAAGCAGTCTGAGCTGGCTGATAATGCAGTTAGGGTCACGAATCTCTCTGGAAGCGACAGTTATTGTTGCTGAGTCATGGGGCCTAAAGATGGCGGCTCTTTAGCGCGAACCGACTAAAGAGCAGCGTCTACTCTCATTTTTGTTCGTAGAGGTCGAAGCAAAAAACACCATGTTTCGAAGGACGGTAGTTTCCTTGTATGCCCTGTTGGCCAGGAGAGCAAGGGACTGAACTCTATAGGTATAGAGCATAACTGTTAAGTTCTTACCATGTGGAAGGCCTTTGAAAATGACGGGTTTAAAATGCTTCTCGTCAAACTGCGTGTTCAGGATACGGACGAAGAAGGCCGAAAAAGTAACCGAAATGTCTTCATCGGCCTCGGCATTCTTGTGACGGCTTACCTCGTCATCGCGTGTCTGTTTTGCGTAGAGAACGTCATGGCTAGAATCGACTTCGACGTTAGCGGCAATGCTACGCTTAACATCACGCTGCCAGCGTTCCGGTACGTTCGCTGGGTTGCTTCAACGAAGTCCGCTAGCTTTTAGGGAGTCAATGTTTCGAACGCCGTACCTGCTGCCGCTGGATGCAATCATTATGATCTGGGAGAACCTTGTTAGCGGGTTGGCCCTTGCCCTCATCTACCTCGTCAGCCATGCACTGAAAAGCACCTACTCCAAGTTCCATCAAGACATCTGCGATGCGACGCTTAAAGACGGACCCAAGGTAAGCTGGCACACTGAGCAGGTTGTTACACGTTTGTCTATTCCGAGAATGGCCGTCTAGTCATGCAAAGAATCTAGGACGTTGGTCGAAAAAGAGCACCGGCCCAATCTCCGATGTCATAGGTAAAATCTTGTTGCATACCCAAAACTAGTCAGCCCGGCATTTTGCGCTAGGTAGGCATAGGGAGTCGTCCCCTGTATACCTAACTGTTTATACGACAATATGCCGGGCAAATGAGCTTATGAGCAAAGCGTTTCTATCGGTCGATTATTTTTGTCCGCTTTTCGAACGCCGATCCGCTGACCCTACAGGCACCCATCATACGCTAGCTAGCTAGCATCACGCTTTGACGTTATAGGACACGCTCTTGTTCGCTTCGTGGGACTCACAGCTAACAAACTACATCAGCTTGATAAAGTTCGTCAATCTTCGCTTCGAAGTTTGATTACAATGTCCTTCGTCTGCGGCAATTTCATCTACGTCGCATCGGCTTACGGTCTTCGAGCGTTTGAAGTCAGTACAATGGGCAGCGTTTGCCTGGGTTCTTGGACGATTCTCAGCATCATGATGCTGGTGGTAGCGCTTCAGCGACAGACCGTGCTTCACGGAAAGGTGAACACAGTGGAAAAACTGCCCTTCTTCGGCTTGCACAGTATCTATTTTACAGATGATGGAGACCAAGGACCACTTGCTGCTGCTGAAAACGAACTGGGACACGTTCGATGAAAGAGTGGGTGTCTCTTTCAAGCCAATCAGTTGCGCACATCCATAATTTTCAGGCGCAGAGAATTCTAACCTGCATGGTGTCCCGGCTAAAGGACGTCGGCTATGGGCCGAAAATACTTGGATCTGTTTCCGTCACGACGGCGCTATTTAACTTGGTAGGGAGCGTCATAGTTGGACCCGGATTTTACAGCTAAACTTTAGACAATGTTGGTTGTTCCATTCGGCGTCGACGTCGTTTACTGGCTGCGCGGGCGACAGTAGTGCCAACAAGCACATTCTACAGGCTTCATCATCGCATTTGAAAACTAGATACGAGTTTGCCCCACTTATATTATAGTATGAACCGAGCCACGAGAGTAAATGTCCGATTATTTCGTCAAAACTGCATCGGCCGAAGGTCCCAGTCAGACCCGATGGCTGAACTCCAGCATGCAAGCTGTAGACCTCTGCGGCAGATCATCCTGCGGTCCATCATGCGGGCCTTCGAGATGTTACCAGAGTGTAACATTATGGTCTGTCACATGCGCCGATGAATTCGGCTAAAGGTCGGAAGCCATGCAGGTACCGCCGTACTATCGGTACGGAGAACGTACGGGTGGGTTAGCATAGTACGTTTTACGGTACTGTTGAGGTCGTCCAGTACGTAGTACTTGCGGCTCCAGTTTTGCACGAGTATAACCCGTACTGGTACCGTACCGTACCATATTACGTCCCATGCTGCCGTACCGTATGGTACGGAGATACGGGTACCGGTTGCCTGTCTGTACTTGTGGCTTCAACTGGCTCTGAGATTCTAGCTAAATAATCCGCTTCGCAGCTAGCAACACTTCATCCTACACGGTTTTAACCTCCCAGCCTCAACCCACACTTCCCCACCGGCGGTGCGCACTAATCCGCTAAACCAGCCGGCCGTGCGCCTACGGTGTGCGACGGCATTTTTGTCGTCTGCTCCAAATCCGACAAAGTGTCGCGCGCTACGTGTCGCCGGATGGGCGGATGAGTGTCGCGGCACTTTTTAATTAGCATGCACAGCTCTTGGTGTCCCCGCGCAGGTGCGTTGCCTGGACGACCGGGGGCGATAAGCCCGAGACTTGAGGGAGTCTGCGGCGAGAAACTTCTGCGACGGGTATCGCTACCGCCGCCGAGTGTTAAGTGCGTAGAGGTTGGCGTAAATTCCGTCGCGTTTTATGCCCATCTATGGCTGCCATAAATAGCGCCGGTAAAGGGCAAATGAGACGCCTGAATAAACGCCTCCACGCGCTCCTATTTTCTATGGCCTCATTCAAGTCAACTCAAAGCTGTAGAGTCCTTTGGTAAACGTTGTGCTGCGCTCGGAAAAGCAGTGATTCAGCAAGTATGCAGTGCTACGCCCATCGACTTTGCAAGGGGCTGATCGGGCGCCAGCTTCCGGTTGATTCACTTTCGTAGATCCAATGGACGTAAGTGAACCTTCGGGACTGGTCCCCGGCCAGCACGAGTCAGCGGCGTCTGGGACGTCTACGCTTAGCCAGCGGTGAGTCTCTTAAACCAGAATCCGACCGGGCTTTCGTGGTCAAAATGTGACCATTTTTCGTGTGGGGGTGGATGAGCTTTTACGGGAGAGTTATGTTTAAGAAGATTTTGAGTAAATCGAATTGCTGTTGTAGCGTTTTGGAGGCCTAAGTGACTCTTATTTGCGCATTCAATCTGTTGGCCTCAGTATATGGTTTCTTGTCCCTACCCCGTCTCAGCCTCTCACTACAGAAAACCTTATTCGCCCCATACGTCGCAATGATCGACCAACAAAGTAGGTCTGCCGTTTACGCGCAGTCAAGAACATAACGTAAGCAACATTTGATTGCGGTTTATTGGCGTCCCATTCACGAAACCAGTTTGCAGTAAAGTCGGCGTGATAAACGCGATAAATGCACGATTTTTTCTTTCGTTTGAGAGGAGCTACCTGCTGAGTATGAACACGGCTAGAACCTTGCTTCCGTTGGACTGATTTTGGCAATAAAAACTTACTTTGCCTCCCACTTAACCCGCCATTTCGCCGGTGAAGACGTCACGGAGCGCAACGTCTCTGGGTCCACAAACGCCGTAACGCGATCGGGAAGAGCGAGCTCGAAGCGATCTACGGCCGGATCTCGCCTGCTGGTTTCGAAGTCCGGAAAACGTAATAACGGAGAACTAGAAACAACGGAGAGCCATCCGCTTGCATTAAGTTGACAGCAAATGTCATTTGTGTTCTCCGTCAGCTTTAGTCTACGTTAGTCTGGTCAATTACACGTGTGGCAAGCACTCGCCGGTTCGGTGATGCCAACAAACGAGGGAGCCTTTCGCGAGCTCAAATAGCATACGCGTGAATTGGAATCACATAAGATGACAACTCTCCGGGGTATCCTAAGGCTGATATTAAAGCTGATATTTACCCCTCCGGAGCCATGCCCGGACGCGGAACGCGGAGCCGTGCCCTCATCACGGCTCCATGGCACGGCACGGCTCCACGGCACGGGTCGCCACCTCTAGACAAGTAAACTTTTTCTGAATGAACTTTTCCGAGTGCGGCAACAAGCGGTTCACGATAAAGTACAAACAGATGAGAGAACTTTTAGTTTACTAGTTCGTGTGGATGATTGAATTTGTAAGTCATACATCGTCAGAACTGCTATGCTAGAATGATCCGCCCTTTGACTTCTCATTACGCACCTAAGCTCTTTGCATGCGTACACAGCCCGTTGCAACGGATTTATTCGGGACTTCGACAGCGCTTGGGAGGTTAGTACACCTCATCGGCGAAGGAATAAGTACTTATGCACGTTTCACGAGGAACAGCTTGCTGGGTATGTACCAAACGCTGAGCCGTTCGTGCGTCTTCTCATTCGTAAGCACTTCGTTCGGGATGCCGCGGTCCCGGCACCGGAGAATGCGGACGATGTACGGCTTGTGGGTGCTGGCCGTCAAGAACGCCTAAATTCATGGCATTGGCGCAGGAGGATGAAGGATGTTCCTACATACCCCTAGAGGACTCACATGCCTCTATAACGTTTAGTAAAGGTCGGCAGTCGTACATATAGTCTACCGTACCGTACTCCGTACTGTACGGGGTGGGTCAGTACGGTACGGAGTACGGCACGGGTGGAGGTCCAGTACGCCAGTACGGTACGGCTTCGATTTACTGGAATTTTATAACGAGTACCGGCCAGGGCTTCAAAATTCGAAAAAACTTCAACTTCAACCTCAACTTCAACGTTGGAGTCCGAAAAACTTCAACTTCAATTTCAACCTCGAGGTCCCAAAAACTTCAACTTCAACTTCAACGCTGAAGTTGAAGTGGAGGTTGAAGTGGAAGCCCTGGTACCGGCCGTACTACGGCCGTACCGTACCGTACCGTATTACGGCCCGTACCGTACTCCGTGCCGTACTGTGCGGTACGGAGGGGGTCAGTACGTACGGAGTACGGTACGGAAAGGGGCAGTACGGTACGGCGTACGGGGTACGGCTGCCCACTGCCGATCTTTAAAGTTTAGCCCTTACCGTCTTCAGCGCTGTGAGTAATTCTTCGATGCCGCCAATAATTCGGTTCGCGTCGAGAATCACCTGTCTCGGCTCACTGCACTTCTTTTCCGGCGGGACGTCGTGCTCGAGCCACTCGACGACGGCGTCCGGCTGGATATCTTGTACCTTCATCTCACTGACGTCCAGCACGTTGCATTCCGCGATAGCCGGGAGGTGCATGTAAGCGTACGTAGGCGACCAACGGGAATTATAGCCCATTCCGTGACGGAGAGTGATCTTCTCGCACAGCAGAAGCTGCGTCAAGGCGAACTCGAGTGACGCCTTATGAACGAAGCCGTTCATGGCGACGTAGGCGGTCGCGTTCTTCCAGGTCGACTTGACGGGCAGCAACGTGGAGAGGTCCTCGACATCAGCGGAGTAATATCCCCCGTGCCCAGCCCTAAACAAAACTGCATTAAGCCGACCAAGCCACTTTTTGCGTTGTACATGCGTTTTACTGCGTCGCGGAATACGACTCATTTCGCGGATGGCAGTTTTAACCGATGATCTGCCATCACTGGTCGCTTACCATAACTCCTCGACTACGGCTAGCTTCAGCCGCTTGGCGAGGTTCTTGTACCTTGGCGCTGCGCAAGCGACCTTTGTACCGTCGCGCAGCCAAACGGTGATCTTCTTCGGACGACTCCCGTTCACTCCTAGCTCGACCATGGTCACAACGCGCAGAGGTCCTTGGTGTTGGGACAGCTCGACGCTGCTCACGATCACGTCGTCGAATTGCGTACTGACGAGCTGAAGGCGCTCGAGGTCTTCGCGTGGAAGCTTCTCGAAGATGGTCACGAGCACCTCGTTCGGAATGAAGATGGCGTTCTAAAGCAATCATACTAGCACTAAATGAGGTATTTTTGGCACATGGCTAGTGTTCACGCTAAACTCTTCTCATGTCACTAACCTCGATGTGTACTCCAGGAAACACTGACGAGAGCCATGGGTTATCCTTGCGAATCTTCTTAGTTCGAGACCGGTCAAGATTGTAGTTTTGCCGAAGCAATTCGCAAACTTCGCGCGGGCTCTTTCCCTTGATGCCAGCAGCGACTGACTGGCATGCGCAGTGAAGGAGACCGGGAATGTCCAAGAAGTTTGCCGCCATGACGAGCTCGAGCAGCTCCGGCATCGGCACGTCGAAGAAGCTCTTCTCGGAGTCTGTGAGTGCGAACCACTTGCACTCCTGGGTGAGCGGGTCCTTCTCGATGATTGGTTCCGGCGCATCTGGAACGAATTGATCAGTTTTCCCGGTTCTTAGGCGACACAGGTATCTGAAGTATTCCGTGTCCTACCGGCACTTACCCTTGTGTTCCTTGCACCATTCGATCACTTTCCTGAAGACGCAAGAGCTGACGGTCATCACCGGGAAGACGCCCGGGAATTCGTCGTGTTCCTGGAGGCCGAGATCGTCGTACATCTTCTTGAAGGTGCGCGAGAGGCGTAGTACGTCGAGGTCCACGAGAATATGGTCATTGTCCAAAGTCTTGCACGTCACTTGGCGCGGCGCATCTGCGTTGTTGACCTTCGGAGAGCTCATAGTCTAATTTGAGCCCGGAATGAGGACTAAAACAAGCATGTTACACTGACGAACTGACGTAAAAAATGTTCACGGACTAGACAAGCGGTCATCCGTGTGATACAGCAATGAGACCACACAGATTGAATGAAGTTCACTGCAAAACCGAGCTTCTCGCTATGCTGGAAGCAGTTTGGCTTAGTTAGTTGTAGCGAGACGTAACGCAATCAGTGTCTTTTTCCAGTGGTTGCCGAGAATAACAGGACCGAGTCGTCGGCTTTTGCAGCGAAAATGCGACGCGCCACATTTCTTCCTTGGTGGAGGAGCGCCGTACAAGCGGCAGTCGCTTGTCGAAAGTCTAAGTCTAACGGCATCGAGGGACGCACTCAAGATCGTGGAACAAGGAAAGCATGGAACTAAGAATTGCGATGCAACTTACTTCGAGCAGCCTATATTGCTTATCACTGCACTTAATTTAATCAAAGAATACCTACTCGCATCGACGCTAGCGGAATTTCACATGAATTTTTACCAGCCTTAACGTTTGCTGTTATTGCTTTTAGTTAAGCCAAACGATAATTTAAAGCGTTCTACAGTCAAGTACGGTCACGATCGTATGGGTAGGCTGGCTGATGCATGTCCACCAGGCATGATAGAATAGGAAGCATGCAAGCACGTAGCCGAAGTACCGAGCACGTACTGCACGCACATTCCACGCACGCGTCTTCTAGGGACAAACTTCTCGCATGCAGCTTGTGAGGCACACAGTAGGCGAGCCCAACATGGTATAGGTAGACGGGTTATTCTTATGTATGCGATACGGCTTGGTACGCATGCGTGCTTGCAGCTTGGAGTGCCCATGAAGTTTCACAGTAGCGGCACCTGTGTTACCGGTTGAAATCTTCGAGGGAACACCTATCACATTAATTATCCGGGAAGACCTTTACAACGGTGCTTTGACATAATGCGAGCACGAAACTTTTGGCACACCACATAAGCGCTTTAGGTTGTAGTGATTGGCAAACACAACCAAGTTCAGGCAACCATTGAAGGCATTGAGCGCTACAATTGCCGGACACACTGTCGGGATCGGGATCGACTTTGTAAGGGGCTGACCGGGCGCCAGCTTCCGATTGATTCACTTTCGTAGACCCAATGGACGTAAGTGAACCTTAGGGACTGGTCCCCGGTCAGCACGAGCCAAGCGGCGTCCGGGACGTCCACGCATCGCCTTCCTTATAAAACCTGAAGAAAATTCCCTACCTTCGTATGCGCACAGACTCCACATCTGCGACCTTGACTCTCTTGAATACCGTAGAGCTGTCACCGACCTTCGTACCACCTTTAAGCTACTTAACGGCGACTATGATCTTGATAGTAATGTGTTGTTTGAGCCTCCTTACAGAGAATCCTCGACTTCACTCGCGTGCAGTGTACAAGCCCTCATTCCGTGCTGCTTCCCATCATGCATTCTGGAACCGCGTCGTCAACCCCTGGAATAACTTGCCGATGTCCCTCGACAATGTTGCCAGTGTTGATGCTTTCACAACCCTCGTGCAATCCCTTGATGTCATATTTGTCCTTTCCGACCATGTGTTCAATTATCATGATGCCTAACAGTTATTGTTTTCGTTTTCCTTTGTTTTGAACCCACTTCAAATGGATTTACGTCCCTAAATGGTTTTCCCTTTGCTACTATGTATGCGTCGTGCGTTGGAGTAGCAATAAAATACAAAAATACAAAAGACGAGTTGCTTCAGTCGTTTCCGATCCAACAGCGAGGGTTAGCTTAACTTGGGAGGGGAAGTTTTATCGAGGGGTGAGCTTTACGGAGAGAGTAAGAGTTGAATGCTAAGATTTTAAGGTTCTATGAAAACTTTTAATAAAATACATCAATCCATCAGAATCCCCTAGTTATGATTAACATTAGATTTGCACCCCGACTCTCGTGTGCACTTGTTCTGCCTGTCATCCCCTCCATTCGTCGGAAACACCTTGACCCGATATGGGTGGGCGTTATTGCGGACAATGGTGGAACACGTGTCGATTATGCGCAGTCAAGAACGAACTACATGAGCGGCATTTGATTACAGTTTATTTGCGTGTGAACATGTGTTCCCGAAATCATTCATCAATGACGTTCCATCAAATCATTCAGCAGTGAATTCAGTGTATTTTCCGCAAATAAGCTCGATAATGCATGACTTTTCTTCTCGGTCGAGGTGTCTGCCGTGTATGAACACGGTCAGAACCTTGTTTCTATCGGACTGATTGTGATAATAGTAGACCTTGCCTCGCACGTAGCCCGACATTTCGCCGATGTAAACGTCGCGAAGCGCCATATTCTCTCGATCCACGAACGTCGTAATGCGATCGGGAAGGATGAGCTCGAAGCGTTCTACGGCCAGCTCTCGCCCCGTTGTTTCGAATTCCTGAAGGCGCTACACATTTAAAAAAGGCGTCCGTTTATCCGCTAGAACAGGCCACTCAAAGGAATTCGTAGCCTGCACAAGTGAATTTAAGTCATGTTTAGACAACGCCTCACAGAACGTGACGGTCTGAAAGCATTACGTTCGCCTTAAAAACTGCATGCAAATGAACCTTTTGCTCGCCAGTTTTTGCTGCACTTGCGATCTGATCACTCAAAAACGACTTTCTAAGAGTGTTCTGCTTTCAACTTACCCGCAGTACTTTTCGAAGGGCGTCGGCTATCTTGGTCAAGTCCGACCCTCCAGGAACCCATTCGTCGCATTCGTATTCGTATTCGATACTCATGTGCTTGCAGCTCTCGAGTTGGTAGAGGGCCGACATATAATAAGGCTGCAGGTCCTTGTCAGAATAACGCTAGAAAATCTGTGCTATAAAAGCGCGTGTGCGAAGTGCGAACGTACGATTTCTAAAGATAGACTCTCCAGACGCATCATCGACGGCCACTCCAGGAATCGGCGGTTTTCGATAAGATCCTTGAAGTACGGATCGGAAATCGTTAGCTCGAGCGTCTTCACTTTGCGAGTATCCAATGCCAAACGAAACAGATCAACGTGGTCGCGGTACTGCTCGCTCATAATCTGAACTGAGTTGATGTCCGAGCGGTAGGCTGTCGCCTAGAGCAAGCAACGTTTAGGTAGCTTGCTCCTCTACGCTACGAGCCTACGTCCCTTTTACGTTCCCTATATGTGCTGACACGAGATACCAGAGTTGTTCAGATCGAGCACCTTCCGAAACACCTTCTTCCTGTGGTTTAGTATCCCGTAGCCGGAAGTGAGATCACTATGGTGGCCTACAGAAATCTCGGCTAGGTAAGTGATGGTTAAGCCTAGCTTATGCCTAAGAAAACAGTCGACACAAACAAGCAATCGCCGATTCTCAAAATGACAGACGAGTCCGATTCTTGGCTTCCTAAAGGACCGATATCCGATGCTGACCACCGCTCAGCCCTATAGTTGTCACCTTGTTTACAAGAATCACCGACTAGGCGACTTACCCTAACGCTCAGGTCATCGATGCGACAGTTGCTATGCAAGCCGTTCAGCATTCGCAGCGTCCACTCGAGGTCGCACTTTGCGACTTCACTACGCATATGTTTGACAAGCGCATTGCGTACATGGCGGTGTATAATTTCCGACGAGATCTTAGAAGATGTTAACGCTTTAAAGAGAAAGTTGTGCTCGGGCTGAACGTCGAACAGCGGCGACGTGTTCACGAATTCCGCTCGCCATTCGGCATTAGCAAGCGAAGCGGACTTTCTTGAAGGGGCGACGCCGCCAGTTTTCTATGAGGACGCCCGGTCGTAATGCGAACAAGAGAAACATAAAGAGTACCGTGTGGCTTGCGTCACCGATATCTCGCCGAAACGATGCGGTTATTGTGTAGACGGGAAGCTTGCGCGCCCACTGCTCGATGCCCGAAGCCCATTCGCTACAGACCAACTGGCCGACGTCCAACCGAAATCGATCCAGAAACTGGAATATTTCCACCATAGCGTCCCCAGCTAATTTGCGGCGTCGTATACGACTAAAACTAGACGTTTTAGCGCTCGGGCAAACGGATGATCTGACTTTACGGCTTGCCCGACGTGCAGATTCTCGCGTCATCGATGTAGATCCTGATTTGACGAAGGTCCCGTGCTCTAAAGCTTAGACGTCGGGCAGGGGCTTGAAACAAGCGGGTGCTGGTCTACCTCAGCTTGTCGCTTTGATCAGAATGCCACGGCCATTTGTCGAGAAGAAATCGTAACTCAATGGTCAGCAGCATCGCGCCGGACGGATGTGGTATGTGGACGTACTCAACGAAATAGGATGCAGCGTTTCCCTCGTTTTCCCCATCTTCTATGCGCCGACAGACTGCGCATGTAAGGCGGACAAATTAAAGCTCAGGCCATAGCTCACATAAGGAATGTGGGCGAACGGCTGCGTCAGCCTTACATACGATTTCACGCATTACGAACGGTTCATTCATCCCTTCAAACAGCTAAAAAATTTCTTGAGCCATTCTGCGCAGATAACTGACCTGAACGATCACCGAAATAAAGCCCCGTGGCAGATGCTGCCAGAATACAACCGGCGGTCCTTTCCGGAAAAGGTACCGAAGAGATTCTGGCGTGGCCTCCTTCATCGTGCAAATCTCGAACTCCTTGCTGTTAACGTTAGTCGAAGGGGAAAGTCCGCGTACTCTCGACTAGTTTGCGAGCCTTGTAGTCTGCGGAACTGAGCGTACACGTCGGATCGAGCTGCCTCCACGCGCCAGAGCTCTCCACTACTTCGGCATTCCGGAAGCCCAGGACGTGACTCCATGGGACGACGTCACCCCCCGAGGCGACTAAGTTGGGACGACATTGGGATGGGATGCTGCGGACTTGGGCGGCTAAAATGAAACACGTCATCATCATCATCGAGCACGTTCGATTCCGTAAAACGGGTCGAATTTTGCAAACCTCCCGATAAATGGACGCCTTGTTGGAAATGAGTACGGCGGAAAGCAACGGCAGACCACCAAGAGGCATCGGATGCATGAAATGTTGCTCTGGTCCTCTCAATATCGACGCAAAAATCAGGTCAACTCGTGAACACGTGACGTTATCCTCCGAACAGATCTACGAAGCAGCTCGATGACTTGCTGCTAGCCGGAAGAGTCACTTCGCCGGCTGAAGTGAATTGCATCGCAAAATGCACTTGTCTTTTCCCCGCTGAGAACCGGCACAAAAGTGTTTTCGCTTTAAGTGTAGGACGAATTCCACATGAATGTCGGTCGCTCAACAAGAGGGCTGCCCGGTGTGAGCCAAATTCTTTTGCGGCAAAGCATAACCACATTTGCATTGACCTTCTTTACTTTCAATGCTACTCACTCTGCTTCTTGGTCAATCTGAATAATGCCCTTGGTACCTAAAGGTAGCTCAAGAAAACGTTCAGGCCCTGAGAAAAGTTTATTGACGTTGGCGTTGACTGAAGTGTTTTATCTCAGCGCCTAGAAAAGAAAGACCTCTCTCGTGCGCGATGATGGATGGAGGACGAACAAAGGTGTAATGGCCATCGCGTTGTGCCTTCGTCGGACCAAACCATCTGTCGCTGCAAAACGCCCTTGGGAGTTGACATTTTCCTGCAGAATTCTTCACGACCTACAAATGCTTTGCTGTTTGTAAATACAAAGTGTCACGAATATAAACACTAGCGAAGTTTCGGAAACATTTCCACTGCACACAACGCTGAAGTCTTTGCGTTAGTCTTCGAACTACGGCATGATTCAGAGCTGCCGCTGTCGTCAGAGTTTTTGTGTAAACAAGTGGAAGGTCGACCTTTTCTTTTCGCATGCGATTACGCGCAGTGATCGCGGACGGAACTTTGCGGCTCCTGGTTGACGTTCGCGGAAATCGATGGATCGGTGCGGCTGGGATGAGCGTCTCGTTAGCGTATGCCGGCTATAATCCCACTTTTGCAACGAAGGGGTGACTTATACGATTCGATCATTGATAATGAGTCACTCCATAGATCTTCATCTAATGTAATGTCTCTCGTCCTCGCTGTGCTTCTCTGGCGACTGATGTTTTGGGGGGTCATACATGAGCTTTGGCTTTCACCACTTTGCAAAAATGACGGCACAGTCAAAACTAGAAACGAACATTATGACCCATAGATGTCTCGTAGAAACGCCGTTGCGCAAATTGTTAACCAGAGTGCCTCCTTAAACCCGTACCTATCTAAGTTGACCGGTTTCGTAGAAGTGAAATCTTTATTTCTGCAAACAAACCGCCAAGGGGAGATAAGGGAAAGGCCCAGTCCGTCTCTCACCGAACGAACTTTCTAAATCCGGTTGCATCAGGATGTTTTCTGGCAAGCCAAGCCGATAAAATGTTAGTGGTGCCTAGAGATAGACAGCCGTACCGTATTACGGCCCGTACCCGTACACGTACCCGTATAATACGGGTACGGTGTACGGTACGGGTGGGTCCAGTACGGTACGGCGTACGGTACGGGGGGGGGGGTCCCAAGTACGGTGCCGTACCCGTACCCGTACTTTTTGATAAGGGGGGACCCTTTGGTGACGAAAATCTGAAGAAATTTTGAAATTTTTTAAGAAAAAAAGGCAAAAATATCAAATTTTTTCGATGGAAAAAGGACCATTTTCGATTAGGAATACGATCTATGTGCTACCTGATACCCATGCGAATACCGCTTTTATCCTTTTCGATGAATAGTAGTGTAATTTGGGCCAATTTTTGACTTCAGTACGGGTACGGGTACGGGCCNCTACAAAAACCTGCGTGAGTGAGCCATAAGGCTGATTTAGTTCGTCGGGATGTTTTTGTTATGCTGCACACGGTTGATCCCTACACTCATTCGCTCACTGTGAGGAATGCTTACGTGCCCCAAAATTCGTCACTAGACATAAATAAGTGCTGAACAAACAGACTCACGAACCCACGATTGAGCCCATCCACCATGCTAATCGTTGCTACTTCCCGCGCTTTCGTTGTTTACCGTCGCATCATAAGCGCTTTTTTCACCATCCGAAATCGCCTCTCACCAGCGTGGTGGCCCCGCTGCGGTCGGTTGCCGCACAAAAGTCAACAACCGCATCGTTCCAGGTGTGTGATCGTCGCCTCAGGGAACCGGTTTCGTGGCCGGGAGAAGGGAAGAGTGTGATACGGAAGGCATGAGGAGTCATGAAAAGAAAACATTGAGGGTGACGAACGGGCCGAGTGTTGAGATAGCGGGAGGAAACATATGGGTCACGAGGAGCATGACACGCTAGCTCCCGTAGAGAAGCATCAGCATGCTCTGGTGAGTAACGCTGGGCCAGAAGTTGGGGGGGGGGACCCGACATCGGTTGAAGGACCACTGACGAGAGGAGCATTAGTGCTATTGACACCAGCATCGGCTAAGGGGCACGAGCGCATGCGAGGAGCATGAACACGAAGAGCGCTGCTGTGAGGAGCAAGTGCTAGGACGAGAAGTGTGAGAGAAGATAACGAAGAGCTGAGAAGAAGAAGGAGCTTTTGCGTGCGAGGCCGTTGTGAAGAGTACAGTTCATCGTACCGCTTGTTGCAAACTCGTACGCATTTATTACTTTTAGGATGCACTGGATGAAATACACCTTCTACCTGCTCTCATTCCCTTCCCGCAAGGCTGCAAACGGCAGCTGTGTGAACACGCGCACCCTTTCTCGTGGGTCCATCGTGCTGGCGTGCCCGTAAACAAACACCCAGCGCGCACACCAACAACGCCTGTGATCACAGCCAGCGGCAGCCTCCGAAAGGTAGAAGGAAAACACGCCAGTAGCGCCGCCGCAGTGTGGCCTTCATACCGGCGACCGCTGCGCTGCGCCCGCTTAGTCGCGGCGTGGCCTCGCTCGACTTGCTGTTTTCCACGTCCGTGTGTCGAGTGTTTTCTCTTCATCGTGAATATGAATTTTGGAGGATTTTATTTGAATCTTGTCGGTTCCAGATTTAACTTCAACTTAACTCAACGATCGTCATGCTACGCTGCGGATTGCTGCTGCTGACGCTAACAGCCTTAGCGGTGCCTCAAGTGGACGCACACGGTAAGCTTCAGTGCCCGGAAGTGTTCTAGCGGAATGTGAGCCCGCTGTTGAGCGGATGGGGATTATTCGATCAAGTTACCCGCAAGTCACACATTCATTACATGCGGCGGTCTGATGCCTTGGAGCGTGGTTTTCTTGCACCCAAGGGCCTTACTTTTGTAAGCTTTGCGCTCCAGGAAATCGTAAACTTTTTACTTAAACGGGATGCATATTTGGTGAAGAGCTTTATAGGCCTGTAAGAAGGAGTAAAAAAGAAGTTGACGCCGGGCGGGCTCGAACCGCCGACCTTCTGTGTGTTAGACAGATGTGATAACCACTACACCACGGCGCCGACACTCTTGGCCCGCGTTTGACTCAATGATTTCTCGAACTCACGAACCTAGATGTCTCGTTTCAAGGGGTGAAAACGCACTTTCATTGATTTGAAATAATTTCACTTGCATACCGGGAAATGAATACGATTCACTTGCCACAACCTTCCGTAATCCCCTTAAACGCTATGTTCATTCGAGGAAAATCGAGGCTTGAAGTAAAGAGTTATTAGAGGTGCAGTTAAGTGAACAGCGCAAGCCTTGCACCTTCTCTGCTGACCATAAAGCAAAGACTTTTTGGATGTTCTCTGTTCCATTCTATAAACAGAGACGTTTAGTGAAAGCCGCACGCGCCTATCTCTTCCGCTCAGTTGAAAGCGTCGATGGATCCTCGCTGCAGAACATCGGAATCGTCGACTTCCGCGACGTCGGCGGTAAGGTCCAGGTAAGTCCCTTCGTCCTCCGAGACTGGGCATGATATGCGATGATTAAGGTGAACGGAACGATCCGTGGACTGGCGCCGGGAAAGCATGGCTTCCACGTGCACAACCTCGGGAACCTCGACAATAAGTGCGTCACCGCCGGGCCGCACTTCAACCCCGACGGACGCACGCACGGCGCTCCTGAGGCTCATGAGCGACACGTCGGAGACCTTGGAAACATCGAGACTCGCGTGAGTTTTGCACCTAACAACGGTCTCAGTGGGGCACTAGCAAGGAACTCATGTTGAGGAGGTTGGAGCGAAGACTGAGCTTGCAGCTACGAGGAGCACCTCTGGAGAGGAGTAGTGCTGTGACCAACACTTGACTAGCCTACGTGAGGAGCTTCCCAGGAAAGGGCTGCTAGGCTAGTAGATGGGGTAGGAGCACTGGTGAGTGGCATTGTGAGGGGCATCAGCGTGTCCGCTTGTGGAGCAGCAGTGGCTAACGTGATCATGAGAGAGGTTCGGTCCGTATTTTCTGATTGGTGAGGCCGCCATAAAAACAAACATTTTTCCAAAATGACAAAAATGAGAAGAAATTTGTTCAAAAGCTGTGTGCCTAGGCAAAAACTATACCCGGCTAGCTTCAACCAGAGGATGCTCGTGCCCTCGAAGCCGTCGAAGCCGCCGCTAATGCCCAAGGTCTTGGAGGAGTCGTGGTCATCGATGACGGACTCCCAGGTGTTCGTCAGCAGTTGCAGGTATCCACAGTCAGCAAGGAGGACCACTATGTTAGCGAGGGAGGGGGGGGGGTACAATTGGAGAGTCTCTCTTATGGGAAAAATAAGGTATGAGGGCCTGTAAGTGAGAAGCATGCTGCGGAGGACTAGGGAGGAGCACAGCCGAGAGGTGCTTTACTATCAAGGATGTGAGGAGCATGATGCGAAGTGCTAGCGGGAAAAACACTAGCGAGGACATGCAGAGCATCATGAAGAGATCTACTGATTGACACCAGCGCTAGGAGCAAGTTGACCAGCATAACTTAGCTATCGTTTAGCCGGACGGATCGACCTCGGTCTCGGTGCACGACTCTCTCATCCAGCTGAACGGCCCAAAGAGCATCGTCGGACGCTCGCTGGTGGTCCATGAGAAGCCCGACGATCTCGGCCTCGGCTCCTCGCCCGAGAGCAAGAAGACCGGAAACGCCGGGGCACGCTTCGCCTGCGGCATCATCGGTACGTTGATCGAAAGAGTTTGCCGTGTATGGCGTGCGCTAGCTGCCCTATGTTCGCGCTATTCACCGTCGTTTAGGCATCACCGAACAGTGAACGCCCTGTGTGAACCCCACATACCCAGAACGCTTACTCCTTTGTTCTATTCAGCGCTGCTAAATAAACATTCACGCTTTTATTCCAGTGTTACACGTACACAGTGAGCTTGAGTTAAAAGCACATTTCAAGCAAGTGAACGACCCGCAGAAACTGGTTGTGTGAAAAGCATGAAAGCCAAGCTAACATCTGACTGCACTAACTAACCCTGCAAATTGAGTTCCATCGTGGTGTACTTGCTCATTGACATCACGTCCGGCGCAATCTGTGACGGAAAACAGGTTGACTAGGAAAAAAGTTCAGCATGGACACCTCGAAGTCTTAGAAAACCATACCGCCGGATTAGAAAAGTGATCAGACCTTATTCGATCTTAGGCTTATTTGTTCCTTTAGTCGTACCGTCGTCTGTGCTAAGTTCCACGAATCCTAACTGTTACAAGCAATCAATTGGATAGGTTGTGGTGATCGCTGCCTGTTGCTGTGACTGTCAATTAGCCCTTTAATGGGCGTCCGCCGTTATTCAAGCTTAGGCTTATTCTGGTCCTTACGTCATAAGGGGTGGGCTGGATACTTGATGGTACCCATTGGCTGCTAACCAGTGGGACAGTGCAAGTCGCTACCTGGGACAGTATCAGACTACTAGCCCCTTTGCTTTGCTGGTGTGCATCTCTCTAGCATTCACGCTGCAAATATGTGATCACATTAGGTTAAGGTATCGTCGACGCTGACGACGAGGTGTCCGCTGCAGCAGCACACGTCTCTACGCTCTCTACGATCCTAGTAGTTCTGTTCGCGATGCTTCTCATGTCAACCGCCTAATCCTACCCTCAATGAACCACCTCAAATCCTGCTCACTAAATGCCCTTCTAATACTTCTATTGATAACCCTATGATTGCTACCGTTACGCGCTCAAGTAATACGTGTTTATATTTGTAAATGCCAGTAAACATTTTATGACAACACGCCGAGATCGCGCAACTGCTGGCGTTCTCGTTCGAGTCTCCGCCTGTTCGATTCCAGCGTGGCGTACTGCGCGTCGGAGAGCTGCACCGTTGGCATGTCGGAATCGGCTCTGAAATTGGCGTTTTACGGCTTGGGACGTAAAATGTAGACAACGGCAAGTGGCTCGCTAGGAAATGATGGCTAAAGATCGACGCGAGAAGCGTTAGTGACGAAGCTGAAGGAATTTCCAATGGAAAGCGGAATGGCACTTCTTGGATGGCCGCTGGTTTGGTGGGCGAAAGGGGGGAGCCTACTCATGCTACGCCACAGTTTTTGCGGATGGTCGTTCAAGAGAAGCTAAGCTCTAGCCTAAGGATCGGCACCCGTTACCCATACCTTACGCCGTCCCGTACCTACCCCCCCCCCCCCCTACAGCAGTACGGCCAGGCCAGTACAGGACGACCCGGACCCTAATACGGTACGGCTCCACTACGGCCCGTATTCGTTACATACCAGAAAATCGAAGCCGTACCGTACTGCCGTACTGGGCCTCCACCCGTACCGTACTGACCCCCGCCGTATGGCCGTACCGTAGTACGGCAGTTCGGTACGGCCGTACCACCAGCACGGCGGAGACTGGAATTGCTTGGAGTTCGGACCACTTGGGCCATCGCTCTCTCTCTACGTGTAGGCCAATCAGCAACGTACTGCTTCTTGTCCTCAGCGATGGCGATCTCGTCGAACGTGTGCTTCAGGTGCTCCTTGATCTCTTCGTACATGCGGCCAAGAACCACGCTGTCCTAAAACACCCAATTCGCAACCTGAACGTCGCAACACAAAACAACAAACCTCACGCTGCAAGGTGTCCTTCCTGTCGGTCAACTTCACATCCTTTGTGCCCTCCATCTTCTCCTCCACGTCCTTCTTCGTGTCGTTGAAGTCGAACTTCTTCGGCGCATCGACGGTGGTTAACGGGCGGATTCGGTTCATGCCGGGACTCGGCGGCCAGATGCGCGAGATCGCCGGCGGCTCTGGCTTCGGCTTGCTGTCCGACGCGACGGCGAGTGGGATTCGCGAGGATCGAGGGGATTTCCCATTGGGCGATTCGTCGGACGAGGCACGTCTCGACGAGGGCGGCGAAACGGTCGGCGGAGTGGGCGGTTTCGAGGACTCTTCGGGGTTCTCGTCTTCGTACATCGTCTCGTCGGCGGTAGCGTCTGCGGCTTGAACGGGTTTGTCCGTCGTCGGAAGAGGGCTTTGCATGGTTGCGGTGGTTGTCGGCTCTTCGAGGTTGGATTCCATCGGTACTCTAGAATTACAGGTGAACCCTCACAATGTTGTTAGAGTCGCGTTGTCCAAATGAGGCGCGCTTCGTTTTAGCTAGCACCGAAGCTCGCTTTCAGCTACGTATTTGACATGGCAAAATAGCGATGTGTCCCACAAATTTCATGCGAAATGTCCCACAAATATTTCGGACCCCACAAATTTCACGCGAAATGTCCCACAAGTTTTTCGGGCCTCACAAATTTCATGCGAAATGTCCCACAAATTTCATGGACCCCACAAATTTCATGCGAAATGTCCCACAAATATTTCGGACACCACAAATTTCATGCGAAATGTCCCACAAATCCAAAAAACCCATAAATGCCATTTTGTGAATTTTGGCCATTTGTCGTATGCTGGATTCTCCCGAGCGTAGCGAGGCCCCCGGGCGCGTGCGCCCTATGCCCCGAGCGAAGCGAGGGGAACTAGATCGCTTAGGCTTAGGCTGAGGCTTAGGATTAGGGCTGAGGAACGCCGAAATCGGCGACAAAAAATATTTTTTTCTGTTTGTGGGTCATTTCGCTTGAAATTTGTGGGTACTAAAAAAATTGTGGGTTATATCGCGTAAAATTTGTGGGGTCCATAAAATTTGTGGGACATTTCGCTTGAAATTTGTGGGGTCCGAAATATTTGTGGGACATTTCGCGTGGAATTTGTGGGGTCCATAAAATTTGTGGGACATTTCGCTTGAAATTTGTGGGGTCCGAAAAATTTGTGGGACATTTCGCATGAAATTTGTGGGACACATCGCTGGAGACGCATTTGACACTGGATCTTTGGTGATGCTATACGTATTATCCTGCTAATATCAGGTACACTCATGCCAAGTACTGTCTAGAAGGCATAGGAACTTTGTCAAATCTTACTACCTGTGCAAACCATTTTTTTCAAGCATTTGTTCCCCATTATACATTTATTTTATGCTTATAGTTTTGCAATCGTTTGTGTGGGCATGCGGCTATTCCCGACAACACCAAGACATAGTTTTCCGCCGGCTCAGTAGTTTCTTCGGGGTTATGTCTTTGGATCTACATCGCCGTAACCGAGACACAGCTTTATGCTAAGTTTACTAGGCACCAGTTAAAAAAACTGACGAGGAGCACAAAACGATACATGAAAACTCACGTTTTCGAGTCCACTTCGTCCTTCGGTTCTTCCTCGTCGTAGGTGCGACGCAGCTTAAGGTTGACCTTGTAGGATGCGAGCAGCGTGAGCAATGCCTCAGCCTCACTCAACGTCAGTTCGTCGAACGATACCGACAACTCGCGAATGGTATCACCTAAAACCATTAGAGAGACTATGGGGTGCAATCAAAGGGAATTACCGCATCGCACATTCGAATGGCGGAGGTCGTCGCTGACGCGATTAATTGCGATGCCGTCCTCACGGCTGCCGAACTCAAGGCCTACGCTATCGAAGAGAGATTGATGGTCCTTGCCGACGGAGCGGTCCGTTTTCGGCTGAAGAACCAGCTGGACCTCATGGCTGCGATGATCGGACACGTCGCTCAAGGGAACGTCGTCGCTGAGAGGGCGCTAGAAGTTCGACTTTCATAATACACATCATTACGGATGCAGCTCGTGAAGAACTTTAGCCATTTTCGGCAAAATCCGCCAAAAATCGCTCATTTTGATCGTTAGGAACTGCGACAGAACTCCTAACTTTACTTTCGGAAGAACCCATGGTATCAAACGGGAATTTGCCAAGCTTAATAAAAGAGGTTGTCCGACCCGCCTCCCGTGCCGTGAGCAGACTTGTGCTGATGAAATTACTGGCGGTACGACGTTTTTCCAAATTTTCGAGCTGTTGAATTGTATTGCAATAAAAGGGCAAAAAAAGACCGGCCCTGTGCTGATGTGGTCCAAAACGCTGGCCCGCTTGAGTTAAGGGAAAAAGTGTGACCACCCCTAACTAACGGTAGGCAACCGTACACGTACGGTACGGCCGAACTGCACCGTACTGCCGTACTCTCGGTGCGGAGCACCGTACAGGTGGGTTAGGACAGTACGGTGTATGGTACGTGTGAGGTCGGCCAGTACGGAGTACGGTACGGCTGCAATTTTATCGAGATTTAGCACTAGTACGGCCCGTGCTAGTACCATACGGTGTAACGGCCCGTAGCGCCATACCGTATTGTACGGTACGGAGGACTGTATGGGTGGGGTCAGTACGGTACGGAGTGCGGCACGGGTGCCGATTGTCGATCTTTACCCCTAACGCGGCGTCGTAGTTTAGCTGCTGACTCATATTAGCGGCAAAGACCTTAGCTGAACCCCTTCGGAGTGTCACCTTTTGTTTATGAAGAAGGCTGCGGATTCGCTAAACATGGAGAACCGCAGCGAACGAACCTTTTCGAAGATCTTGTGTCCCTTCACGCCTTCGAACTCATTGTGGCCTTCTTCCGAGCGGCGCTCGATGACCAGGATTTTCTCGCCTAAACACGCATTAGATCAGGACTTATCCTAGGAACTAGGTCAGTAATGTTCGGAATGGTGTCTACTAAAGGCGGCTTACCTTTCCGGTGCTTGTACATGATGTACCAGACGATGGCGGCGAACGCGCTGCATATGATCACAGTGCCGCCAATTGCACCGAATATGACCGACGCTAGCTGGCCCTTGGCCAAGCAAGTCTCCATCATTTTGGTCGGACGCGGAGCTGCTTCCGAGCTCACTGACGCCACACACAGCGGCGCAATAAACAGTCGAAGACGGGTTCAGATAATGCTGCGCGACGCGTTAAACTACTGCTAAACTAAACTGTCGCGCGTCAATAGGGCTCGTTATGCGCGACTCGCACGTCGGAAGCAATCGTTAAACCGTTATCAGCGAGACAAATCACAGCAAACGCGCAACGAATCCGAATCGAGTAACGGAAGCGACTAATCGAGGCGCGCGAGGAGGCAGCCGGCTTCCGATTGCCTCCACGCGCACGACTGCGTCGGCATCGCGTTCCCACCGCTGGTCAAGGACGCGGGAGTGCGCAAGGAGCCCCCGAATGGTCAAAACGAGGAGGCGACTGGCAAGAAGTGACCGGTAGCCAAAATGTATCGCGAATCGGTGCTTTCGGGAGCAAAATCAGCGATGTCTAGCGGCAGAATGGCATTTACTACAGCAAATCAAGCATGGCCTTCAAAAAGGCATGACTTTATGCATGCTCCACGGATTCGTGAACGCCTACGGAAAACAAACAAGCTTCCTGTACGTTGCAATGACGTAAACAATAACATAAAAATACAAGAAATCAGAGAAGAACTAGGAAGTAAGTATAATTCGCCCAAGAGAAGCTTATTTGTGTTCCTCGAGAAATCAAACACGCACGAATTTAGAGGCTCATCCTAGGCGATATTCCTTTGACAAGCATCCATTCCTCTTTTTTTGCTTGCCACAAGATGCAACGAATATGTACAGGATTCAGGGAAGCCCAATGAGGATTCTTGGGTGGTTAGGTGACAAAATATGAAGTCTCACTTTGGTTTTTTACGACGTCTAGAGTAAAGAATTCCGCTCCAACCAGCCTTAAGCACGCTAAATACTTCAGGCTGCGACCGTCAGAGCTTTTCGTGGAAGGCCAAGCCGTGACCGCCGCCCGCCGAGTCCATTCATATGCACAAAAGCGCTCGAACAAAGCCCGCGATCGGGGTCATTTTCCGCACGTCCGCTTCCAGCGTTCCGCTCACTTTGACTCTCAGCGGATCGCTTTCAGCAAGCGGGCCGGATGAATATAGTGCGTAATGAGATGCGTGCGCGTGGAATGAACAGAGTTTTGCCCGCTTTACGAAGTGATATCCGTATAGGAGTGGGGTGACATCGGAACGTCGCGAACTGCTCACGTACTTAGTACCTCCTGGGGATTCACACCGCAGACTGAATCCACATTAATTCATGGATAAATGTCTAATTTTTTCGAACTTATCCAAAATTGAAAAGCTGCTTGCAGAAATAAGAAAACATTTTAGGCCTTTACCCCCGTAGATCAGTCGAGAACATTGCCATGACCACCGCCTACCCAAAAGCTCTCTTTGATCTTGTGGATGCAGCTGATGCTTGTAAAAGCCAATAAAGCACTGAGAAAGGGTAACTATTCAAACAGCCTTCTTCGCGGCGCATCGGGTACCTCCTGGGGATTCACACCGCAAACTGAATCCACATTAAGTCAAGGATGAATGTGTCTAATTTTTTCGAGCCCGCGCACGGCACCAATAAAGCGTTTTTCACCGCAGGAGGCGCTTTGCTTCCGCAAGGTCGCTTGTAACGGTGCGTCCTTGCGCGGAACTACCCACAAGGTGAGGAAGGGGCACGCTTGATTGTCGTGCGGGATGTCTCGATGGCCAGCAATATACGTCAAGCCAAAACTTTAGATTTATATGAGCTATCGGTTGGGCAACGCCAGAAACACCGTCGACTTAGGGCCACGATTATGAAAAATCACAAGCGAGTCACTATGAGAAACTGGGTAAAAAGGCAGTGAGGAACAGTGTGTCGTTAAGAGAGGCGTCAGAACATCCGTGAATACCTACTAACCTCGTTAAGCAATGCAAACTTCTCGACTACACCGCTAATGGTAATGGTCGACGTAATGATATGCACGAATGTCGTTTCTCTCATAGCGGGGCCTCCGCTATGTGCCGGAAAAAGTGTCGACTATGCGACTTACAACGGATTGTTTGGATGTGTTGCGCACCTACGTATAGAACTTTTAGCCTGTCTGGAAATTTTAAAGCCTCATGAGAAATATATATAGGTTGGGGTTGGCCTCACACATAGGGAAAGTCGGTAAGTTTGTCTTACCGACTTTCCGTCTTACCAGGACGCCGGTCGGACACTGCGGGTCGCTGAAATTGTACAATTTTTGCGGCTTACGGCGGGTTTAAGCAGATAGCAAGTATGTTCGCTCAAGCGATTTTTGCTTGAAGCAGTGAGCCACTCTCTCTCTCTCTCTCACATTCTTTGAAATTCGGTCACCGCATCCAAGGAGGGTTCTCGAGATGGACCTTAACGCTGAAGCCCAAAGTGTGGGTCTATTAATTCATGAACGTATGATTCGCTACAAAGATTATCTGGCTACTATCTCGAAAGGGTTGGGCCAGCAGTGCCATCTTCCGAGTACCGGTTTATTCAGCTAAACGGAAGCCTAACGAGAAACACTTATAAGAGAGGCGCAATAACAATCACAGCATGTCACATAATTGGAACGGAATGGAGCCGTAATGTTTCAAAGTGAACACGCGAAATGAAGAAGAAGAAAGGAGAGGGATCGGGATGAGTCTAAACGGGCGCTCGTCCGAATGACCTACAAATCATGCGGGACAATCCCGAAGCACGGCGCTGCAGCCCAGCGGATATCACTGTTGCGGCGTCGCGCGAAAGTCGGGGACACAGAAGGACGCGTGGGGAAAGAAGGAAAGCGGGATTAATGAAGATGCGCCCGGGATAAGACAAAGGAAAGTCGGCGGGAGGCGTTCGAGAAGGGAACGCTGCAGGTTCGGGATCACACGGCGGTTGAAATGTGTCGTCGACTGATGAGCGGCTGCGAGTCCGACGCGCGTGTTGACGGGAGGAAACGGATTAGAGCACGTTCTCGAGCGCCGAATAACGTTGCAATTGCGCGGTGGACAGCGAGCCGGTGAACTGAAATGGGATGATTACGTAGTGGTCAAAACAAGGCCTGGATAACCCAACAAATCCGAGCCGGCTTGGGCTTGTAGACATGATGGCAGAACGCCTTAAAAGTAAGTTACCGGTATTTGGAAAATGCATGTACCACGCTGGGCAGCACGCACGCATGCGTGCAGTTATGCCTACCGTGCGGTACTGCATGCACTTGCAGTGCACGCGTGCGTACTATGGGCTATTGCATTCTACTAGTATCGGATGCAGGAAAATTCACATGCCAAGTTGTAAGCATACATGCATGCAGCCACGTACACACATCATGCAGGAGCATGCAATTTGCAGGATTCGTGAAGCGAAACGCGCCCAGGGTATAGCCGCCATCAAGTGTCCATGCATGGCTCGCGCACTCACTGGTTTTGCCATATCTCACAGGCATGCGTTCTTGCCAGCGCGTACGGCATAGACTTTGCAAATGACCGCCCCCCCCCCCCCGTACCGCACTCCGTACCGTAGAATACGGTACTGAATACGGTACGGCCGTATTATGCCGTATCGTACTGCCGTACTAGTGCATTTTTGGAAGAAAATCGTGCCGTACCGTACTCCGTTCCGTACTGACCCACCCCCCCCCCCCCGTACCGTATCGTAAAATACGGTACGGCCCGTACCGTAATACGATCTGCAAAGTCTAGTACGGCATACAACGTTCCATGCAAAACAAGAAGTACTGCGTACAACCTAAAGTTCTGGTCTGACCTGGTCGTGTTCAACACTGGTTATGTGCAGTTCAGAACGTCTTTAAGTACTAGGCAGAACCTAAGTATATCCTGTGACACCCGGTAGGGACGCTGCATGCGGGAAACACGCTGTGCAGTAAGTGCTTACTTAATGCATTGTAGAACCGAATGCTTCAGACTGGACACGCTAGCCGGGACCAGTTCTGTCTGTCAGGCGGTTTCGTGTGCATTTGATGTGGACCGATTTCCCTCATCCATGTTACCGGACAATGGTTCTCGTTCAGGTAGGTCCTTACCTCTTTCAATGCTTCCTCGACCTGGCCCATCTGGACCTCTACTTTCGCGTCTGCTATACCTAACGCGCCACTTTCTATGCGCTCGATGACCTCTCGGACCGCATTCATCGACGCTTTCTGCATCAATGACGTCAAGTCCGCACCCGACATCAGCTCGGGGCACTTGGCTGCCTAAAAGGGCTCTGAGAATATCTCGAGACATCGAATTACTCACAATGTCCTCCACTTGCAGGCCCTTTTCGAGCCTTAACTTTCGGCACACTGGGCGCAGAATGCGAATTTTCGACTCAAGGTCGTTCGCCGGTCTGACGTGGACGATTTTGTCGAACCTAAAACAGGCGATAGAACCGACGGACACGACCGTAGGCACCTTCCAGGCGTGAGAAGACACGGGTCGAGAAGGTCTGGCCTGTTGGTAGCGGCCATGACGAAGACGTCACAGCTCTTCTTCGCGTGAATCGTGTCCATCTCCGAGAGCAACTGCGAGACCATTCTAAACTCGCACTTGGTTAAGTCTCCGCAATGATTTGCACCGAGCTTACCGATCCATGACACCTCCGGAGTCGCCCGCAGCACCTCGATTTGGCGCTAGAGAGTCGAGCTCGTCGAAGAACACTATCGACGGCGATGCGAGGCGTGCCTTCTCGAACACTGAAGAAAGTAGGCTATTGTACGGCTAATAGTGCGAAACTAAGCATAAAACCAGAGTGGTCAACAGGAGTAGGAGATATAGGCATGCGGAAAGGCCCTAAAAGCCGCAAGACGTATGGAACTGGATGACCTCAGTGGACAGAGACAATACTACGATGCTGGTTTTAACGCTATGTCGCATGCGGTACGCATGCAATAGCGCTATAAAGCATACAGATCGAATCAGCTTGTTCCTGCCTCTAATTTGAAGCATGAATAGATCGAGTATGTCTGGCTGTTTCGATGTTCTTACGTGGAAAAGCTTAGAATGCATCAAATGTTACGCGAACGACAATGCTTGAGCAACTTACGGTTCCTCAAGTTTTGCTCGCTTTGTCCGACGTACTGGTTGAGCAGTTCCGGACCCTTGACGCCCAAGAATGTCATGTTGAACTCGTTCGCAACGGCTGAACAAAAAAAACGTCAGCTTAGCTACGTTAACGCGTCATTTACCTTTAGCAATGAGTGTCTTTCCGCATCCGGGCGGGCCGTACAGAACGATTCCAGACCGCTTAAGCGTCTTTGTCGCAGCTCGTCCCGATGCGTCCAGCTGCAGACTCTCTGCGATGATCTGCTTGACGTCGTCGAGCCCGCCGACGTCGTCCCACGTCACGGTGGGAACCTTCGGTACGCCGACGGCTTCGGCGAATGACTTGTTGCGCTCCTGGATGGCGTGCTCGACGTCTTTGCGAGAAATTCGGTGGCGACCCTGGAAGAAGTACGTTAGGGCCAGTAGATACCGGATTCTGCCATTTGTAAACCCAACGAGTGCCCTGTACTAAAGATCGGCATTTGTACATGGTAAGACTTCAGTTATCCCCCCTGTGGAGACCTAAGCCTAAGCATAGCGAGGACTGTTTAGACCCATGGATGGCATTTCTGAGCCTAAGCGAGGACTGTTTAGACCCATGAATGGCTTTCCTAAGCATAAGCCCTAAGAAACGGCCTAAGCGTCAGCCTAAGCGTTGGTGTAGGCTGCTTAACGTTAGTGCATATTTTCCACAGGGGGATAACTAAAGTACAGCCTCGTACAGATAGTACGGCCGTACAGTGCACGGTACGAGGGAGTCATTACGGTACGCGATAAGGTACGGCTACCGGATGCCGACCCTTACCCTATACCCGAGACGTTAACGATTCGCTATCGGTCCGGTTCCGACTAACCTTGATTGAGCCATGTACCGCTTGTTTTGAGAATGAATTGATCGCTATATGCTTGCAAATTTCGACGTTCCTGTTCGAAAAAGGGCCCTACTTCCGGCTATGCATGATGTTGTTAATGGCCACAAAGATAGGGCAAAAATACCCATACCATACCTTCGGTCGTTCCGCTCCTAGCGCTGCGTGGAGGGGTTTCAGCTTTGCTCTACACACATAGACTTATTCGAAAAACCGATGTAGCCTATCTGACTAAACAGACCCTGCCCTTACTACGTTCGGTAAGCTCCATTCTACCAGGCATGTGCCATCCCTGGCTCATTCCATGACTCACATGCCCTTTGTACGCTCATCGAAAGGTACGCCACGTCTCGTGGAGTACGTTACGCGGTCAGACGCCACCCGTATTTGGAGAGCTAGTATAGTTTTTCCCGTGTACGATGTTCAATTAGTGGAAGCCCCAAGCGCAATGTTACCATGTCCAATTCCATGCAGAATAACCTTCGACAATCTACGCTGTGACTAGGCGTACGTACCTGCTCGAGCGCAATAAGCTTCGCCTCCTCCACCACCTGGTTGAGCTCTTCCAGTGTAAACCCCTGAAGACCGTAACCGTAGGATTATAGGATTCGCTGGGCCGTTTGAAAGCTTACCCGAGTGTTATTAGCGAACCACTTCTCCTCGACGTCCACTCGTCGCTGGCCGAAAGCAAATCGCGCAAACTGGCATCGGTCCTCCTCGCTGAGGTCGTCCACGACGAACTCGAAGTGGACCAGGCTCGCTAGCTCCTGCGGCACCGTTGGCAGCTCGGACGTTAGACAGGTGAGCACGACGGCAACGTTGGACGGCAGCAGCCTCAGGTGCCCGGCGAGAAGGTCCAGCGATCGACTGCCTGAAACCGAAGTATACTGAGTCGACGTGCACATGGCTAGAATGGGCAAAAAATACTATCGGACATTTTTCAATCGAACTCGGGAACCATCGCCTGTCGAAATGGCTGCCTATCCAGGTACAGTCAATTTGGTAAGTCTTACAGGCTTTGGAATCATCATCTCAGGAGCATGAAATATCGCATTTTTGAGACAGGATGGATTTGTAAATTTTGGTACTGGACCGGAATCGGTTCAGGGCTGGAGGGGCGCCCAGCCCTGGGCCATTTTACAAGGTTTGTTCTTTTTCGTGTATACGGTTTTGTGCTTAGCGAATTGGAACCCTTAAGTCGTTCGCTACTGTCCCTTTAAGTCGATAGTGTCTAATCCTTGTGCTATACCTCTCAAGGTAGAATTTGATGCAATATGTGCTGAGGCCTGAGGTCAAAAGCCCTACCTGTCGTGACGTCGTCCGGACTAGCGGCCAGTGCCCAAACGTTGTCGATAGAGCAGACGCACGGGGCAAAGTTGGCCACTAAACTATTCAAACCCTCGTAGCATGAACGCCTCTGCCCGCCAACCTTTTTGCACCGCCTCGTCAATCTCTGCCTCGGTGGACTTCCCCTCGGCGCTCCAGAAGTCGAAGCAGTCCAGCTCGATGTGATTCACGGACAGCAAGTCGCACAGTCTGTTCAGCAATAGCGATCGTCCGTAGCCCTCACTGCCCGCGACGACGAGGACGATCGGGCCGCTGCTGCTTTCGTCGCACAAGACAGGCTGGAGAAGGCCGCATACGCGATCGATCAGGTCGGAAATGGGGCGTGAAACGAAGCTACGTTCAGTGTCGACTCTTCCAGCCGGGTAGCGACTGACGATGGCGGCACTTTGGAAGACATTCGTGGAGCGGCTGACGATCAATGGTGATTCCTTGAGGGAGATCTAAGCAGATAAACATGTACAAATGCGCGATTAAATGGTGCGTACCTTGAAGAATTCTGTAGGCGAGTCTGAGTTTGATGCGACGAAAACGTCCCCGTCGTACAGGAGCCTGAATGCGTCATGGTAAGTTGAAGAGACAATTTCCACAGTGACCGAACCTTGGTCGGCCAAAGAAGCGAACCATACGCTCGTGTACGTTCTCGATCTCTTCACAATCCGGTCGCTTGATTCTCGAAACGGAAGCGTCCAACGCAATCGATGGTTCCACTACTCGAGAAACGCTCTAAACTCAAAGGTGGAGCTGGTCTTTTACGCATAAATAAACATACCGTCAGTTCGATTCCGGTCGGCTCCACGCGTCCGAACATGTTGAACGCTGCCACTTCCGACAGAGCAACAGTTGGATGCAAACTTTGCAGTAGCGGGAGTAGTTGGACAAATGCCTGGCGCCGAAATTCTTTAGCAGACGACTGTTCTCGGAACGAGAACTCGTAGGGTCGTCCCAATTCCAGGCGGTGAAATGCCGCTGTGATGAAGTCCACGTAGATGACGCTGAAGAACGAAATTATAGCACGGAAGGGGGGTACGCCGTGAGGCACTGTTTGGCCAAATGATGGAAAACTTACTCGACGTCGTCCCCTAGATGTTTCGCCAGCAAGTTCGTTACGCTGACCGCGACAGCAGCAGCCTTCGTGAAGCGGTTCCGACGTAGAAGAAGCCAAAATGCGTAGCAGATTCGAATGCCTCGAAGAGTTCGCTTATCGGAGGCCATAGCTGCTGAAAGCAGGGCATAATTGACGGTGAATGCAATCTGCGGCTGCCCGCAAGACAGTCCTAATACATCCTACAAGGCGCCACATAAATGTACCTATCAATGGAGCACCGAGCACACGCGAGAGCAGAAGACGTACAGCTCATAACCACTAAAGTCAAGAAGCGTAACGTTATCGACCTAGGAAGCCCCTACGACTCTATGAAAGACTTCGAAACGACAAGAAGTTACTCTCTGCAACGTTTGAGACTTGGTGCTAGAATTGGATCAGCTGCTCATCAAGATGTATCTTACACGTTTCCCTTCTTTCACAGTGGCATCCTGCCTGCCAAGTGTCTGGTAACTTTCTTACAATATCTACACAAATTACACAAACTCGCACTTGGCCTGTTCGTCTCACTCAGTATCTCGTTACGCAACTGCACTCCACCCGGCGGTCAGACGCGCGTAATGAGCTGAGTCAGCGTCGACAATCCCCGTTGTAGCAATGCGAAGCACTCACTGATAAGAAACACATTCCGGTTTGTGTTTCAGGCGATTTCTTTTTACGCATCAACCCGGCTGCCAGCTATACACCCGCTTGCAACAACGTTCCTATGCCGACGGGAGGGCGATTTGTTGCCCCATAGGGCTTCCCTTGGTATTCAGCTCGTAGTTTAGCGCAGAAATGTCGGCCTTCTGAAGGTTATGTACTCGGCTTTGGGAGAAGCGCAGCGGGTGATCTCAACAATTGCACCCTACGCTGTTTGTGCGAGCTCTTACCTAGCCCTCTCTTTTATGAAAATTTGACCGAAATTCGCCAAAAACATGTGGGTTTTGCGCTGAAAAGTATCGTCCCATTCAGGTACATACAGGGTTCGCTACCTGTTGTTGTGCGAATCACCTAAGTTGTTTTGGGCACCTTGTCACTGTCTCGGATTAGTCACTTTCAAACGCTAAAATGGACATGCATTCACGGAACCACACCCCTGACGCCGATAGCAAACATTCCCCGATTCCCGCGATCTGCATGCAACCGCTCCCACGTAACGCAACAATTGATTATAGCTACTTTGTGCCTCGCGGTTAGCGGCGTGGATCAATGTCGGTAAAAGCGTACTCCACGACGTTTCCCGCAGGACCCGGGAATTTGCGTAGCGATGCGGGAACGGCGGTCGACGACAGGCAACACGAGGACGATGAAGCTGCGAAGAAGTACCAAACCCTACGGGGATTCGACTTCGTCCTGATTCTCTCGCAGTTCTTCGCTGTCCTCATTCTCTGCTTAGTGGGTGAGTCGTTTTTCGTTTGAGAGGAAGGTGGGAAGCGATTGTGATGCGGAGAAAAAACTACCAAGTGCAATGAGAGGAACGTCCTGAATTGTCATTCCTGAACCGAGTGATTGATTCCACTGGAGTGGCTGCGGGGCAGGACTAGATGTTGCACATGAAAGTCGTGTGCAGTTTGTGCATGCGCCAAGAGCTAAACTAGACGGCCTTCTTCCGTTGGGAGAACTAGGGTCACGTTCTCAAGCCAGTCACACCCACATGCAGTCTTCGTCATATTCGGATAGTCCTTGAAATACCACGATTTTCAGGCTACATGTTCGCCACCTGGACGGGTGGCTTTCAGTGGGGTTCGCAGGAGATGGTGGGCAACAACGGCACCGGCAGCAACGGTGACGTGAACTTCCACGGATTCTTCATGTCCACCGCATTCATATTTGGCCAGGGAGAAGGTAGGCTACCGACGCTCTTATACATCAAGCACGGAACTTCAGCCCTCGTCGCATACCGACTCTACCGGCACGAAGCGAAAGTCTTGTCTAAGGCCATCCACGGCTTCCTGCATCTGCTTACGCTCACTCTCGGCGGAGTCGGACTGGGAGCGATGGTCACGCACAAGGATCTCCACGGCTTCTCTCACTTCAAGAGCATACATTCGTGGATTGGACTGACGATTCTGTCGGGGTACCTCATCCAGGTAAGGGATACGGATCATTGTGAGGCGTCGCTATCGATGGACCAAGACTGAACTTTTCATGAAGAACGTCCGGATCGCTATATACTGATTTCACAGTTTGGCATTGCTGCGCCGTATTCCGTATTGTGCTGCGCCGTACTGCGCCGTACTGGTACGTACGGAGTACGGGATAGGAGTGCCAGTACGGTACGGAGTACGGTACGCCAGCAGTTGTACAACACAGCGGGGGTTGCGACTAGTCTACTGCGCCTCACGCCTAACTCGCAGCGCCGCACATAACGGACAGTTTAGTTTGCGGTGGGCTTCGTCAACTTCGCATTCCCGAAGACCTCTCTACCGGTTCGAAGAGCAGTGATGCCCGCGCATCGGGCCTTCGGCCTGATGCTGTTCTTCGTCGCAGTCACGCAAGTTGTGCTCGGCATGAATCAGTACGCCAGCTATTACATGAGAGAGTAAGTTAACTGGACCGGCCGCTCACGCACTGACGGCCTGACGTATCTGGGCAGTGACACTGAAATCGTCCTCACACTCTTTCGCATTATGCTCCTACGAAGTGGAGTAGGCCATGAAAAATCCCATTATTTATCAGGAAAGTTGGAGAAAAAACATGAACTTTTGGAAAAATAATGAACCCAAGTTTTCAACAGTACGGCGTATTCACGCGTTGCGCAGAATTAACCAGACCATGCATCCAATAATTTGCAGCTGCTATGGGGCGCTCAACTGCGAGCACGGCGTTGCGGTCGTACTGAACGTGGCCGTACTGATCGAGCTTCTCTACGCAGTCACAATCGCAGTGCTCGTCGGAAACGAGAACTGGCGGCGCGATGAGACGCTCGACGAGAAGAAAACGCAATAATTTGAGCTTAAACTATCGATAACGATTGCTACGTTTTCTCACAGTGACCTCAGATTGAATGCTTAATAAAAGTATGACTTTGACTAGCGCATTCGCACGAATTCGGTGTTTCCACCCGGTACAGAACCCACGCTACGGCCCTAATCTGTTCCAGACGCCTATCAATGCCCGATCGCTGCTTCAGGAGTGTCTCGGAACGTGTTGATATTGTTAGGAATTCCGAAGACACCTCTTTATTCGGAAGCCGCAACGGAGAAATCAGTCAAAATTCGATATAGGACTCAGTTTCGGAAGAACCGAACAGTTGGGGGGGGGGGGGGGACATCGGAATCGAAATCGAGACACCCTTGTCTTGCTTACTCAGTTTTTATCGCCACGGATCCGCACCCAGTCTTTCCCGCACTCATACGTCCCCGCGTCGCATGCATTCAGCGAATCGCACCTCCGGCGCTGATAGCAAACATTTATGGCCTCCGCCATCCGCATTCAGCCGCACCCGACTGCATTACAATCAATTTGCAGCTACCTTTTCCGACGCTGAAAACCGATGTCCGTCAAGGCTTTTTCCTCGAACTTCCCCAATGGCGTCGGAAATTTGCGGACGCCTGCGGGCACAGTGGTCGACGAAAGGCAGCATGAAGATGCTGGGACGGAAAAGAAGTACCAGAGCCTACGGTTATTCGACTCTGTCCTAGCTTTCTCGCAGTTCCTCGCTGTCATCATTCTCAGCTTAGTGGGTAAGTCGTACATTTTACCTTTTTGTTAAGCATTTGAATGTAATTGGGATTGGCACAGTGCCAGGGACGGCACGACCCCGAATTTTCGCCGTTTGGCCGTGCCGTTCCTTTTTTGTCGGTTTTGTGCAACGACTCGAAATGCCAAAAAAGGAAGGACATTATTTTTCTCGGAACGCAATGAAAATGGAGTTCAGAACGGAATTGACAACGGCAAAGGAAAAAAAGCAGAGCGGAACAGAAAAACGGCACGTGGACCCGCCAGAAGTTTAGTATGTACGGGTCATGCAGGCCAGATGTTGACTGTTCTTTAGCTACGTATTCGCTCTTGCACAAAATACAGCTTGCGTTTTCAGGCTACCTGTTCGCCACATCGAGAGGTGGATTCCAGTGGGGCGCACAAGAACTTGCCGGCAAGGGCAGTATTGGCGCTGTGAATTTCCATGGGTTCTTCATGTCCACTGCATTCATTCTCTGTCAGGGTGAAGGTAAGTTGCTCACACTAAGCCACTAAAGATCTGCAGCCGTGCCGTATTACGGCCCGTACCTTACTCCGTATCGTACTGGTACGATACGTCGGATCAGTGCAGTACGGAGTACGGTACGGCTAAAGATTCTCGATATTTAACGCTAACGACCCGTACCATACTGTAGTACGGCCCGTACCGTACTGGTACGGTACGGCGTGGGTCAGTACGGTACGGTTACCATTATCGGCCTTTATAAGCCTTACCGGTTGCCGGTCTTTACAAGCTACCGATTGCCGCGAATTTTCAGCCCTCCTCGCGTACCGCCTCCACCGATACGAGGTGAAGACGCTGTCAAAGGCGATCCACGGCTTCCTGCACCTGCTTACACTCACGCTTGCTGCTACAGGGCTCGCGTCAATCATCACACACAAGGATCTCCACGGCTTTGCACATTTCAAGAGCTTCCACTCGTGGATCGGGTTAGCGCTGTTGTCCGGGTACCTCGTTCAGGTAAACGATGCTAACATGAGGTTCAGTTTGACTTTCCACCGTTTCGTTTCCCCTTTCCCAATTACGAGCGACATTTCAGTACGCAGCGGGCTTCATCAACTTCGCATTCCCGAAGACCGCTCTACACGTTCGACGAGCGGTAATGCCGGCTCATCGCGCATTCGGACTCATACTCTTTTTCGTCGCAGTCACGCAAGTGATACTCGGCATGAATCAGTACACTGGATATCTTAGCGAGTAAGCTCCTTCAGTCCTGTGCCACTTCGTACACTTTAAATTAGGGTTCTGTTGCCTGTGTGCTGAGTCCATTGGTTCTTCTCAGTGGAAAGCAGCCGGGTTGCGGTTGATCTCTTTCGTTGGGGGTCACATATGTGGCTAGGCTTAACGTGAGGTCGTGGTGTCGTAAGAAGGCGAGACCGATCACATTGGTCCGAGACATAATCCTGCGGTCGACCTTTGGTCTGGTCAAGGTAGCCCTCGCTCCTCATACGAGTTGTGCCCGGTTCCCTTGGGCCTTTGCTGAGAACAGCCCAACACACAAGGACCCCTCCACGGCTTTAGCTGCGTGCATTTTATGATTCAGTTTGTCGGACGCACAAGGGGATACTACTTTACGATGACAGTATAGGAAGGTAGAAAAGACGCCTTACCTCGAATTGCAGTTGCTACGGCAAGCTCAACTGCGCGCACGGCGTGGCGCTGGTCTTGAACGTTGCGGTGCTGATCGAGCTCCTCTACGCGGTGACGATCGGCGTGCTCGTCGGAAAAGACAGCTGGCGGCGCGAAGAGACGCTCGACGAGAAGAAGAGTCAGTGATTTATGTATTCGCCTCGTCATAGATCTTCCAAATAACTTGTCGCTAATCGATTGTTACGTGCCTTTCGTGTTGACCTCATTTCAGTAATAAATCTTTATTGAGAATCCATAAAAACTGACTAAATGCATGACAATGGAAAGCACCGGAAAGTACAAAGTACAGAGAGAAAAACAGCTGCTTAGGTAAATGTCATTGTGCGATACATTGTATTATGGCTTCGTGAGAGAGACTTGTGACCGTTAAGAATGTCATGGGGCATACCCTTAGTGGTAAGAGGAATGAAAAAGTGCAATGGTGAAGATACAATCAAGGTAGGGTGAAGAACGCATTCGAACAATGCCAGGAAGTGAGCCATAGATTTCAGGTCGCCTGAGCCATGGCAATGGAGGAGCGTGCTGACGACGAATTTGATCGTCTTCCCCTCTTAAGAGCCAACACTTTAATGGTCGAAAAAAGATTAGGCGGGAACGTGTTTAGGCTTAATTCTATTCGTCTACACAAATTTCTCTTTCAACAATGGAATCACAAGGGAGCGTCCAGAAAGTCTGTAAGCATTACATCGCCTTTTTTTGACCCCCCCTCCCCCCTGTAATCAAAATGTAATCAGGGGTCTGACCCCCCCCTCCCCCCTGTAATATTACACGTGTAAAATCGGGTTTTAAGCTGTCCAAAGCTGTGATTCTCATACGTATGGGGTAGTGGACGCTTTAGTAGGCTTAGAAGGTACGTTATTTGCCTTGTTAAATGATTAATTGACATCAAGAAGTTTTTGAATAAATCTGTGGCATAAAAACATGAAAAATTTGGTCAGAAAGACGAAAAATTTGCCTGAAAAGTCGCGAAAAAAATGGGTCAAAAGGACGCCATTTAGCGGTAGGTAAAATGGCCCGCCGCTAGGCGCCGCCAAAGCAAATTCCCATTACAATTGTCAAATTTTCGCTTAAATTTGGCCTGGCTCTGTCTCGGAACTAAAGAAAAATCCACTCTCGGGACACCTGTGACTGCCCGCCGCAGGCGAACCGACCAAGTTTTCTGCGAAA
>JNEY01000021.1:444376-455305 GCA_020875895.1 Aphelenchus avenae
AAAATTTGCTCTGGGCGGCGCCTAGCGGCGGGCCATTTTACCTAGTGCTGATTACGTAATCAAGGGCTTGACCCCCCCTCCCCCCCCTGTAATCAAAATGTAATCAAAGGCCTGACCCCCCCTCCCCCCTGTAAGGCTTACCGACTTTCTGGAAGCCCCCCAAGCCGTACAATTTTTGACAGACTGAAACTCCCATTAAAGCACGCGTTTATAGAATTTCAGCCCCTCATCCCCAAAGTTATTGGCATCCACACTCTTTCACTCGCATGTTTTGGTAGCGCTTCATCACCACGTTCTGGTGGTTGTCGAAGAAGAGGATGCTCTGCGACTTCATCGACGTCGGCGCACACTTCGCGGGAGCCGCTCTAAAGACGTCACCGTTGAGCCATCGAGAAACAGCTCCCTCCGTGAGCGTGCCCAAAACAAGGAGCGCCACCGAGACCTACCTCTTCTCGTCGAGCACGTGGACGAGTGTTTGCACAATGGCGTGGTTCGTCGGGTTGACGGTGCTGTCGAGCGGGAAGGAGCAGTCGCCGCTGCAATAGTCCGCCTGGTAGCCCATCGGCGCGATCACCCAGCTCTAAACGATGACGCGGTAAACATGGGGACACAATGCTTGTTGCTTGTAGTATGCGTGGTGGTAACTACGGATGGCGCACGGCACCGTGCCGTGCTCCGTACGTACCGGTTGGCCATATTTACGGTACCGTGTGCGGTGCGGTACTAGTCCAGTACGCGTTTCAGAACAGTACCGTACCGTACTGGCCCCTCCGTTCTTGGTCTATGGTACGGGGTGCAGTATTGCGGGGCCAGTACGTTATGGAGTGCGGTACGGCGGGCAAGTACGGTACGGAGTGCTGCATGATGGGGTCAGTACGGTACTGAGTGCTGTACGGCGGGCTCAGTACGGTACGGAGCGCGGTACGGCTGGGCCAGCACGGTACGGAGAGCGGCACGGCTGGGCCAGCACGGTACGGAGAGCGGCACGGCTGGGCCAGCACGGTACGGAGAGCGGCACGGCGGGGCAGGTACGGTATGCAATGCTGTACGACGGGGCCAGCACAGTACGGAGTGCGGTACAGGAGGCCATCACGGTACGGAGAGCGGCACGGCTGGCCCAGTACGGTACGGAGTGCGGTACGGCTGGGCCAGTACGGTACGGAGTGCGGTACAGCGGGCCAGTACGATACGGAGTACAGTACGGCTGGGCCAGTACGGTACGCAATGTGGTACGGCGGGTCAGTATGGTACGGAGTGCGATATGGACGGGGCCGCGACTAAGTCAAGGAAACATACCTCCCACCCGAGATCGCTGAATGCGACGTAGAAGTTGCGTAGCCGGCATCTTCTACCTGAAATGTGACAGTCATTAGAACGTGACAAATCATAGTGGCTTCCCACCCGTGTACGTGATTGTCGCTCGCTCGAACAGCTTCGTCTTGTACGCGGTGAAGTCGGCAGCAGCACTCCGACGACTGGTTGTCGGCTGCTCGGTGACCGGTGGTCCATCGGACTGTGATGAGGACGGTGGCTCCGGCTCGGGTATGCTGCGTCGCACTCGCCGCAGAATCGTCTCGGGTGACTCGTCGACGAAGAAGCCCACGCCGAAGCAGTGTACTCGAGAGAGCTCTTCCGCGGAGTAGCGACGACCTAAGCAACATGAGAACTGATACCGAAGTAATCAACGATATAATGCGTAGCTAGTCAATAAATTGGCCACGCAGAACCTTCCATCCTCATGTTCACTCGCCATACAAGGACGTTCGACTGACGCACTGGTGCATAGTACTTGCTGAGTATTTCTCAAAACATGCGTACTCATCGTCATGCTTGATAGTCTCTTTTCCAGTCTTTTTTAACCAATAACCGGACAAATTTCCTACAAAAAGGGCAAACGACAACGAAACACCGATTTATTGAAAGATTATAAATAAGCTCCCTTTTTCCGTCTTTCACTCTCCATTAAGCTTTTAGTAGCCCCTAGCCCCATAAACACCCACTTCCTAATTCACATTTCACAAACAAGAGGGAAGATAATATGGTTTTAGGCTCTAGGAACTCGGACACTTCTCTAATCATTTTCCACGCTTGTTGCGTGTTTTTAACAGACGGTTTTTTGTTTTTTTTGTCGTTCAGAAAACAAAGCTAGTGCATCGCAGAACTTATTCTTGTGCGTACTACACTTTCCTGTCTCTCGCTTTGCCAACGATGTGATGCACGTGGGCCTGTATAAATTTACGCCTGAATCCCTACCTCTTCGGTCGACGATTTCCACGAACAACGTCCGCCGCATCTGCGGCTCGCCAATCCAGCGGTCGAGAACGCGCGTAATATTCAGCGAGATCAACGAGGAGTTGCTGAATGGCGACGGCTCCGCGTAGCCAACGGGGATCAGGTCGTTCCTGCAACATACTTTTCTTCACGTTTTACTGGTGCACCTCAAGCTTACATTCCCTTCGTGTAGACGGTGACCGCACTTAATGGTGTGGCTCCACGCTCCAGGACGAAGTAGAGCTCCGCGCTAATCAGCTCCATGCCGTCCATGTCCGTGGAGAGCTCGAACTGGAACTCGTTGAGGCCCGGCGTGAAGCGCTCTTCGTCCGGAATGATTCCTAAACTTGAAAGGATAAAACTTAACGATTGGCTGCCGATAGCCGTGCCCTACTCAGTACCGTACCGGTACGGTACGGGCCGTAAATACGATGCGGTACTACCCAATACAAGTGCTAAAGGCCTGAAAACGTACAGGTAATACGGCCGTACCGTATCGTACTGCCGTACTATCGGTACGGGTTCCGGCATGGGTGGGTCAAGACAGTACGGACCACGGTACGGCTCCAGTTTTCACGGTAGGTAGCCCTAGTACGACCCGTACTAGTATCGTACCGTCCCGTATTACGTAGCCAAACAGTACCGTACTGAAATGACGCGCTGTACTCCGTACCGTACCAGTACGGTACAGGCCGCACTACGTTACGGCTGCCGGTCTTTTACGAAGCTCGATAGGACTGGCAAAACTTAATTTTAGGCACAAAGCTGATGATAGTGTCCGAGACGTGAGACTCTGCTTGTACTCGCTTGAAGTCGAAGCGGACATCAGCGGGCTCGCTCTCCAGATACCTTAAGGAATCATTAAAAACTTGCAAATGTTTTGACGAGACCTACTTGAAAGTTGGATTGAACCCGTCGTCGTCCATAGCGCCGCCTATCTTGCGATACAGCGTCGACATGTAGCGAGACGCGAATTCGTCCACGATCTCGATGTCCGAAGGCGGTTCTTGGAGGCCGAGCACGTTGAGGATCTGGCGACGGAAGAGTCGAAGACGCTCGCTAAAGTTGAACTATAGGCTACATAAAAACAGGGACTCCGTACAGAGTCTAGGCAGATGCTAATGGCTTTCAGATTGAGAATCTATCTGGACAGAGCCTGAATTATGAGCTTTTGTGTTGATCCCGGGGTGAAGTGACCCTTACGGAGCGCCAGCAATGTTTCAGAGAGTCCTTTTAAGGGCAAAACCCCAATCGTGCTATTCTTAACGTCCTCTTATTCACTCGGAGACTACTCCGATCTGTTTTCACCCACTACCCTACCCTCCCTTGATTTTCCCCTCCACCATCTATGTTGGAATCCTTAATACCTACGACCCCCTGATGCAGCTCGGGACTAGCAAGACTAGTATTTTCTGCACTTGTTTAGCTTTGGGTGGTGCTAAGTTCGGCATGAAGGGTGAGCATCCTCTAGTAGCTTTAGCTAATTTCAAGCCGCTTACCCGTTAACGTCCAATGCGACCGTCTGCTGGGTCTCCGAGTCCGTGTAGAAGATCCGCGCATCGCTGCCGCGTCCGGCGATCCACACGCAGAGAAGCAGTCCTATCGCGAGTGTGGCGCTGGGCCGCACCTCAGCCATTCGAATGGCGTCACGCAGCTAGCGCTGCAGGCAGGCAACTGCACTCCGGCGTTCTTTCTGCTTCACTGAAAACAAACGGCTCAGCGTCGCGTCGACCCGAAATTTGAGCCGATGGCAAGAGAGTCGCGAAAAAAGCGGGAAACCTTTGAAGAGTGCCGACACGGCGGGAGCGAAGGGTCAAATTAAACGAGGGAGTGAGGAAAGTGGGCCGTAGGTGAGGTGGGTTTGCGCCGTAAGCTAATGCAAAGGAACGTATATGTTGTAGCCGATTATGTTTTTCAGCCAACAACGTTGTTGGCTAGCCAACCACGTTGTTGGCTAAACCTTCAGCCAAAAACGTTGTTGGCTAAAATTTCAGCCAACCATGTTTGAAAACACCGTTGGCTAACCAACAACGTTTTTGGCTNTATACAAATCACACTTACTGGCTAAAATCTTCATGAGTTAACACACTTTGACTACAACGGGCTAACACTGCCTCTTGCTACTAAAACACAGCCAGAAGGGAAGACTTAAACGATAGACGTATGTTAGCTCTTTAGCTTCATGCGAAATGAAAAGGTGGATGTTCAAAACGCAATACTTTAACAATAGATGGGCCTCAATGGTACCCTCCCGAGTGAAACGACGCAATCAAAAATTTGGGCGCACGCAGCCGAGCCTTTTCAATCATTCATGTATCGTCTACGCGAACACGCAGAACACAATGATTAATTATAATGGGTTCGAAGATAATGAAATATTCCACTTCTAGAGTTCTAGTTTGTTCTGGAATGAGGAATCGAATGGTCAGAACATGGGGTCCTGGCAAATGACCGACTTCAAGAGCGCGAGCCTCGTCTAAACACGTTTTTCACCAGAAGTGCAGGTATTGTTGGTAAAACTATGTGCCCTGTTTAGAGTTATTATCAGCAAGCACATGGGCTCTCAGAAGGTGGGTGCGCAATCTGACGATCAAACCGCTGGGTTATAGGAATAGACAGAAATTATGTTTACAACGAATTTTGACAAAAATTTGCGACAAAAGGTGAACGCCTCGCAGCCACCAAACATATGCTTTGCCGCCACCAAGGGGCCGTCAGCCGATCCGAGCTGGGAGCCGTCAGAATGGTGGATGTCCCAGGTGAGGCGTCATTAATCTTTTCGCTTTCTGCAGCGGAAAGCTAGCAAAACAAACGCGTCTTCCGCCGGTCGGTCGGTCATCGGTCGCCAGCTAAATGTCCGAGCGGCGGACCGACAGCGCGAGAAAAGCTGGCCAGCGAAGCACGCTTGCGATCGCTTTGCGTAACACGCGCAAGCGGTCGGTCGTAAAGTCATCGGACGTCGGCTGGCCTGCTAAGGACGATCGCTGGGGCACAACTTTTGTGCGCGTCTGCACGCTCCCATCCTGTTTCTTGGCCGTTTCCCTTTTCGTCCTCCAGCGACTTCCCGATTCGGCCGCTCCAATCGACCTCGCTCTACGCGCAAGTGATCTTTCTCCTCTCATTTCGCGTCTGCGCCTTCCACGCTGAGGCGATAAGAGTGGGGAAGCGTGCACCCGTGGTCGCCAGTGGACCCTGTACTCTCTCGTAGCGCTATGGCCGCCAGAGAAAAGGCAAAGTGGCCTTCTCGGGTTCGCACTCAGAGGAAAACAAGCGCAGTTTGCGTCCGTCGGTCAAATTTGTGTGCGCTGTACGAGCCGGTTAATTATGCGAATGACTCGCTAAATATGCTGACTGAATATATAGTCATATTTCCATTTTACTCCCTTCTGCGGCTAATTTTTTAGCAATTTATAGTGGGAAACGGCTCTGATAAGATGACACAGTAGAAAAAAAACCTTCTTTCTTATAGCCACTTTTTGGCGAATTATTGAATTCTGCTACGCGTGTGGTGAATATTCATCGCAACATCTTTATAATTCGAGTTGTTGTTTTAGCAAATACCCGCTGTTCAAGCACTCACGACCACCATGCCCGAGACGATCAAGTGCCGCGCAGCCGTCGCCTGGGAGGCGAACAAACCGCTGAGCATCGAAGAGGTGGAGGTGGCGCCGCCGAAAGCCGGTGAAGTCCGCATTAAGGTGGGTTTCGTGCTCAAGTCTCCCGTCAGACTTTTCACGGTTCAGATCCTCTACACGGCCCTCTGCCACACGGACGCGTACACGCTAAGCGGCGCCGATCCGGAGGGCATCTTCCCGTCGATTCTCGGACACGAAGGAGCCGGCATCGTGGAGTCGGTGGGCGAGGGAGTGGACCACGTCGCTCCGGGAGATGTACGTGCTAGGGTGGACGGATGATATTCCATGGATCGTACGAAACGTGGGTAACCGAAGCATGGACTATATGAACTTAAGCCTTTCAGAAGACTCAAGCTTCAAAGTTAATCCGATTTCATCAGGTTAACAAGATGCACATTTCTTCAGGCCCGTGCGTCACCATGCAAAAACTTGTGCCCTCAATGATTCGTCATTTCCACAGTAGAAATCTGGCTCATCCCCTTCAAAACCGGCAGGAGAGAGTTCGGAGTGCCATTACCCTTTCACCTGGAAGGACGTTAGAGTACTTATCACCAGTAGACAAATCATTTTGTGCGCTTTGGCATCCATAAATACATTCACCCGGTAGGGTCCGAGCTGTTTCGAATCCGTTGGAGTTAATACCATCCGATCAGTCCATGCTTAGGTTGTCCACGTTTCACTAGTCATTGCTTAAGTTTGCCTCATTGCTACAAGCCTGCTTTAGCACGTCATACCGCTGTACGTGCCGCAGTGTAAGGAGTGCGAGTATTGCCTGAACCCGAAGACCAATCTCTGTCAGAAGATCCGGTGAGTCGTGCTCGAACTGCCTTAAGTCAGTGGAGCTATTTTAGTGTGACGCAGGGCCAGGGCAAAATGCCCGACGGAACTTCGCGCTTCAAGTGCCGCGGACAGGAGATCGCTCACTTCATGGGCTGCAGCACCTTCAGCGAGTACACCGTCGTCGCTGGCATCTCCGTGTGCAAGGTATGCGCCATCAAAAGAAATGCGTTCTTCATAAATTCCGTACAGGGAAGCAGTGTTAGTCAACGGTATACTGACGGAAGTTAAACTTCATCCTGACTCAATCGTAGAGAAATTATGTTTAAACATCAGCATAGCGCAGACTATGACTCTCGAGCACGCTAAGACGCGTGCAGCGACACAGATTGTCAGCATTTCAAGCATGCAGTTTCCCTCCGTTCCGCACGTAGTCTACCTAGGTACAGCAAGGTATCCCGCATGCGGTACCGTTACCGTTTGCGTTACTTTACGGAACACATAGAATTTTACCATTGGTATATTTGCATACTGCTCGCTGGGACAGAAAGACCAAGCACGAGTCCTGCGGCCTTGGCCCATGGTTTCACGCCGGCCGTCGTCGTGATCAGCCGCTACGCACGGGCAAACTGCGTGCTTCTGTATGCAAGCGCTTAGTACACACGATTTGACGCATGCAAGCTCGCAGAGTCACATTCGTCCAATGCATCTGCATGCACTAACGCTAATAGGATACATGGAGCATGCAGCACGCATCGATGCACGCATGAATGCGCCTATCCTTCTGCCATGCGATACGGCGTAGACAGCACATAAGCATGCGCAGAGCACGACATGCTGCATAAATTTCCCATAAAGTTGCGCCCATAGTCCCCTTCGAAAAGTTTTACGAGAGTTCTACTTAGTTAGTTTATCCAAGAAACCATTTACAGCAACGCTAAAACAACAAGGAAATAGGATACTTGGCCCTCATAACACCAGTGCTTCAGGCTGTAGTGTTGATCAGAAGTTGCTCTTGGTCATTCTTGCTTGTTTTCAGGTCGACCCGAAAGCGCCTCTGGACAAGGTCAACCTGCTCGGATGCGGCATCTCCACCGGCTACGGCGCCGTCCTCAACACGTGCAAGGTCGAGTCGGGCAGCACCGTCGCTGTGTGGGGCCTCGGAGCCGTCGGACTAGCCGTTGTCATGGGCGCAAAGGCCGTCGGAGCGAAGACGATCGTCGGTATCGACATGGTTCCAAAGAAGTTCGAGACCGGTAAGGACACACAGGAGAGAATAAACTACCTAATACCCCTTTTTAGCGAAGCTGCTCGGAGCCACCCACTACGTGAACCCGAAGGAGGACGTGCCTGAGGGCAAGAACCTCCAGACGTACCTGGTCGAGAAGTTCAACGGCGGTTTCGACTACACTTTCGAGTGCATCGGAAACGTCCAGTGCATGGTAAGCGGACGCGTAGAGCGCATACGTTGACGGGATATCTTTCAGCGTCAAGCCCTCGAATCGGCCCACAAGGGCTGGGGCGTCTCGTGCATCATCGGCGTCGCTCCGTCGGGCGCGGAGATCGTCACTCGCCCGTTCCAGCTGGTCACCGGACGCACCTGGAAGGGCACCGCTTTCGGAGGTACGCATCCTGAGGGCACCGTATCCCTTATATATGCCTGGTTTTAGGCTGGAAGAGCCGCGACAGCGTGCCGAGGCTGGTGGACGACTACACCGCCGGGAAGCTCAAGCTCGACGAGTTCATCACGCACCGCCTGAGCTTCGACGAGATCAACAAGGCCTTCGACTTGCTCCACTCTGGAGAGAGGTAGGACACTTTTGGCTATCGACAGTGTAGATTTTATTGGTTAGCGAGAGAGAGAGAGGGCGCATGGTAAGGGAGACCCTATTGCACTCTTTCTCCGCGTACCAAAATGATTTTAGCGGTTACGAGAAAATTTTGCCTAGAAACTGAGAATTGTTGCCATCCGACCATGCAAAACTTTACTCCGTTTCAGAGCTTCGTCATGGATGGTCGTAGTTTCTTACATGCTAATAGCCGTTAATTTAGCCTACGCGCAGTGCTGTCCGTGGCAAGCGAGAAGTAGACCAGCCTTCGACGCCCTCGACCATTCCACCTAAGTGACCCTTGGACATATTAGGAGTCTTCATGTTGTCTAATTTATCAGGCACAATAAAGCGTTGTACTTGCGGACTGATGCCCTTTATGTCTAAAGCTCTTTACATCAGTCGTTAAGTTAGTCAGTTATGGCACAACTGTGGCAGTGAGGGTCTAGTGCTGGCTTTGTTCATTCCTGCTCGACCGGTAGGCATTCTACACGGAAGGCGGAAAAGTTCAAAGCGCATAATTCACTCTGTCCATGAGAAAGACACCTATAAGTTACTACTTGCCTCAAAGCACTGCGTATTCCGCTGCTTACCTAGGCACAAAGGATATCTAGGGAGTACGCTAAGGGAACGGTAAAGGTTTTAGTTGAACTGTCGCGGACTGGTTCAACCATCTGTTTGCCTCTTTGAAGCACCTCGTGTAGCTAGTTTGCGCCTGTGATGGCCTTGTGAAGTGGTGGCGGCTTTAATGAGTATACATCAAAGTAGTATACGCTCAAAGTAGTATAAAAGAATTAGTATATCACAAAGTAGTACATTTTTAAAAGTAGTATACAAAATGTAGTATAACTCAAAGTAGTATATATTTTTGTAGTATATCACTAATTAGTATAACACTTAAAAGCCATCCTTGACCTTGTTTCTCTACTAGTTAAGTCCTGTTGCCCACCCGGATTAGTCCCTGTCCCGGCTTAGGAACATTCACCCGGCTTAGGAACATACACCCGGCGTGAACGCTTAGGCTTAGGCTCAGGCTTAGGCCGTTTGGATTTGGCTTAGGCTTAGTAATGCCAAAGCGTGTCGATTTCTTGGCATGAACTGTTTTTACAACAAATTGTAGCATATACTACTTTGCGATATACTACAATGAGACATACTCATTTCTGTATACTACTTTGTGATATACTAATTTGTGATATACTACGAAAAGATTTATACTAATTTTTTTATACTACTTTGAGTGTATACTACATTGATGTATACTCTTTAAATGGTACTTCTGTGAAGTTTGACCATGTAGTTAGGCCAATAGCTTCCTCACAACGTGGGGGGGGGGGCACGAAAGTGATGATGATAGGTGAACTCGGACGGATATGATGGCAACAACTCTCTCGACGAACTTTACAGGCATGTTACGCACTGCGCGGAAGTCGCGCGCTGGGTTCCGGAAGCGACTATGAATACCGCCGTGTTGATCCTCCCTCGGCTCGACCGCTTTTTCCAATTACTTGAATCTCGGATTGTCACAAGTAGCGAACGTATAAACATCTGTAGTGAGGTTCTGTCCACGCAATGGTTTTGGCAACACGCAGTTTCGGTCATGTTTTCGGTTTCGGGATTTAACAGCTAAAATCTTGTCTTGCCTCCGCCCAGCTTAGACTTGGGCGGCTGCTTATTGCTTAGGCTTAGACCGACTTGCGGTGCGCTACCGTGTAATTAAGTCGCCTTCTGACGAGTACTTCGCGTTTCGCGCTGCCCTAGAATAACGGCTGCTCAAGCGGGCTATCCGGAAATACCCGGAGCTTCTGCGCGGCAAAGAAGCCACTGAACCTACGCATATTGTTTGAATTCGTTAATGCTTTCTTAAAGCTTGGAATGTTCTCCTTTTTCGCGAATTAATGCTCTCAATACCTCAGCGTACGCACCAGTCCACAGTGGCAGATCCTGACGTTCACGCAAATCGCGTCGGGACCAGCCAGCACTGCAGGCCGCATGAAATACGGTGGTCCGCCCTCGACTCGATGACCGCGGAAGGCTTGATTTTCCTGGTCATACTACGTTAACCGAATTAGTTGATGCTAGTTTCGCCTTAACTCGTTTTTCACAATATTAAGTGGAGACACGCTCAACTTATTGCAAAAATGCCGCCACGCAAAATGGCCCGCAAGGAGTGTTTCGGACGGAAGATTCCCGTGCAGTGGCGTACCGAGCATCCGATTTTAGGGGGGGCCAAGGGTCTAGGGGGGGGGGGGGGCAAGATCCTATCCGCCGAAAAAGTGCCCCTTGGTACCCCCTTACCATATTTTTCGCGGCGGCCTTCGGCCGCCGCGAACATAAGGGTCCCCCCTTTGCTACTTTTCGTGCCCTCCGAAATTTAGGGGGGGGGGGCCATGCCCCCCCCCTCGCCCCCACCTCGT
>JNEY01000021.1:457842-489377 GCA_020875895.1 Aphelenchus avenae
GGCCTTCGGCCGCCGCGAACATAAGGGTCCCCCCTTTGCTACTTTTCGTGCCCTCCGAAATTTAGGGGGGGGGGGGCCATGCCCCCCCCCCTGCCCCCACTGTCGGTACGCCACTGTTCCCGTGCAATCACAGCTTACGCTAAACGGCAGTGGTTTTCATCGAAATTTTGCGTCTGTTTACATTGAATGACGGTAAACTACTTCCTTATTTATGTTTTTCTAGAATACTCTGCAATGAGCAAGCTTCCACACGACTCTCAAGCTCCCGAGCCAGCATCCGAGGGTCTCGTCAAGCGTCTGAAAGCGGCTGCCAACGATGCCGAGCTTCTTCGCGAAGTTATCGAGAGCAGTGACATCGCCTCCGTCTCAGCTGCGCTCGTTGTGCTGCTTGCTGGCGGTAGCTCTTCCGCCGCAAATGGCTCAGAGCTTCGGAAGAAGGTCAGCTTTGCACACGTTGAGTGTGGCCCCAAAGACGTTTAATCCACCTGGGTTTAAATGCCCGTCTTGATGAAAAAGGTGCAGCCAACTAAGTGTGAAGTTTAGGCTTACAACCGTCCGTGTCGTTCGTTGCCGGCAGAAACTTTTCTCGAAGTGGTCCTTTTAGCCGATCGGGACACTCTCGACGCGATGCAGCTCGTCTGCAGCTTCCTTCTCAAGTTCATCCGCGAGCGGGAGCTCACGCAGCTGGCCCTGCGATCCATTTGGCGCGTCGATATCGGCAACGGCCACACGCCCGTCGGACGCACGTATGTTATGATTCTTAAGTTGTACAACTATACTGACCTGGTGTCCTTAGAAATAAGTTTAAATGAGGGACATTTCGTGCTTCTAAGCCTCTTTCACCTGAATCCGACTTCGCAAGAAGTATAGATGCGAATAAGGGTTCTCTCCCTCCATTCCAAAACTTTGTTTTATAGATGCGAACCTCGCAGCAACAGTTATGAAGGCTGGTTACCGACCATCGGCATGCAGCGCTATCGCCGTGCAGAAGATCTCGCTCCGAACACCATTCACAGCTTGACGTCCTACTTGCGAATGGCCTTCTGCGATTGGGTCTACATTAGCGTCGACGCCGTAGCTGACACAAGCTTTTCGTTCGGCAAGGTTTGGGGCATGGTTTTCGACGACTTGGCCGCTCCGAGCACGTTTGTCGACATCCTCAACATGAACTTGCCTCTGTGCCGAGTGGAGTTGGCTCTTCGTAAGTGCTTAGGCCCGTTTGTTTCGTCATAAGTGTCCGCAAACTCCTGCCCGTTCCGTTCCTCCTCCATCCGCTCCGTTCGCCCACGGGAACTGTGGCACTGCGGAAATCAGTTGGCCATTCTAGGCGGCATCGTGGCGTTCAAGTCGGTGGGGCACGTCTACGTGGATTCGCTCCAAACTTACGCGGACCAAGAGCCCTTGAGCGAGAGCTTTTTCGTCCCTGCGGCAGAGCATGGCGTTCGGTACATCAACCACATCAGCAGTGCGGGTAATCCCGCAATCCAGTCCGACACAGCCGCCGCGATTTCCTTCGGATTCGCGAATCCGTTGAATGGCGGTGATCGATGTTTGATCGGAATCGACTGCGCCATCGGAGCGGACTTCCTTGCCCAAGTCAAGCAGGTACGGCTACTGCCTAACAATGGCGACATTGCCCGGGCACTTCACGCCTTTGAGTCGGATTAAAGTCAGATAACGTCTAAGTGTTAAGACTTTCGCTCTTTTCGAGCTTCCTCCCTTTCGAGTGGTGAAGGGGGAAATTAACGTGGACATGGACTAAACCCACTTTTGCCGGGTGAAAAATATAATGTGCTTTCATTAGGGAAAAATGTGTTTCATTGGGAGAAACAGTAGTTCATGAAGCTCAACCCTCGTGTTACTTGAGAATCCACTAATGCGGCTTGTTTCAGAAAGCGAGTGAGCTGCGCGAGGCCGGCCACGTCGACTTCAACTTTGAGTTCGCCAACGTTTCGTCGCAGGTCGACTCCTGCGGATTCGAGAAGTACCGGAAGGACGACGGACGAACCTGGCTGATGAACGACCTCCAGAATCACGTCAATGTGGAGGTCAAGCAAACCGGGGACCGCATTGAGATTCACGTCTTTTCCTCCGCCTAGAATCACGTGATCATTCTACGGGTGCGTTACGGTTATTGTTCCTTATTCCGCACAGTTTGAGAATAAAGTGACAGGTTCCTGCATCGTGGGGTCAAGCAGTCGGTAGTAAAGTGTCCCGTCACGTCCGGACGAGGACGACTGCCGAACGGCGTCAAAACTCTGACGTAGTGAATCTGTGAAGGGGTGCCCAAAGATTGCGGCTCCAGGAAGGGTCTCCAGGCCACTCAAAACGTTGTCAACCGCATGTCCTCGCTCGATGACTCGTAACTGTCTGGAGAATCTCTTATTTTCCCATAAATACACGTAAAATGAGCAAGCCAGTACGAACTGGCCGGCGAATGAGTACCATATGAATGAAGGAAAAAGGCATATGGAACTGAAATCCGTATTGCTGCCCGATGGGCGGGGGGGGGCACTTCGATAGGGGCATCATTTTTACTGCTGTACGTCGAGCAAAGTACTTTTCACGAAAAACAAAGTTTGATTATAATGCATTTTTACACTGTTTTCACCTGTTTTCAAGGTAAAAAAAGATGCCCCATACGTCAAATGATTGTCCCCCATATGGCAACCTTGCTCCCCCATATCGCAGTCCCCTGGAGTCTGAGAAGTTATTCGTCCGATGAGGCAGGCACGAAGAAACAGCGATAGGCGGCGTTGTCGTGCTTCTTTATCCCCCGCCAGAAAAATCCATCTGCTTCCCCCAAAATCCGTTTTCAGCATGGACGGCGGCATGCTCACGACTGCAGATCGATGAGGTCTGTCTTCCTGGCATTGCGAGTTGAAGTCTTACGAAACAAAGCGGCTTGACCACAGCACTCTTCCGCACTTTCGCTTTCTCAACCTCGCATATGAGGCGCAGGGACATGACAAATGCTGTCCAGGTGGCAGTCAGCTTGCAAGTTCAGTGATCGGCACTGCTGCACGCTCGCGTAAGAGAGTTACGAGCGCTCGAATGAGAAGTAGTGATCGACGTCAGCCGCTCAAAGTGCAGAAGCTCCTTGCGTATGCGCTGACGGACTGACGGCGACGAATAGCGCTCAACGTACTACTGCCGTTTCGCTGAGCGTGGAAGACCGGTCACTGGAGCGTGCCGCACCAGCGTCAGTCAGGTTGGGCTCGTTGCGCTTAGCAGCATGAAAGTAGCTCAACGACCGCCACTGGCTTGCTGGTGCTTGGTGGTTCAGTGATTTCCGCGTTACGCCATCTTCGAGACTTCCAAGCACAAAAGAGCTGCGGCGGACCCATAAAGCATTTTCAGCGTAGATGAGAAACTGACGCGGAACGTAGCGTATCTGTGCAGCTATCAACAGTAGACGTAGCCTTGTCGAATCAATGTTTAGAGGACCAACGGGTCAACCACTTATGCAGGACTCTCAGTGCCAGGTCCACTCACCACTCGTGACAACTGCTTTGGCAACTGATTGAAGCTGCTGGCAGGACCGTCGACATGCCGAAGTTTACCTTAGCTTGGTCTTAAGTAGCCTGTACATGTCCGTCGAAAAGCTTAACAAGCCCTAGGTCCAACTTAAGTAAAGCTAAAGGAGTCGGTATACGATAAACACCGTGCCACAGTATTTTGCACACGGGTTTGCGGTTGTTTCATTCAAGCTAGATCGCGTTTCGATCAGCACCTCAGACGCTTACAGCACAAACAGGCTAAGTGTACATAATATGATTGTTCAGTAGTACCACTCATCACGCTCGAAGAATTCTTCGTGATCCTTCTTCCCGTGGCGCACCGTCACATCCCAGTCGTCGCCGAACGCGCATCGGAAGCGAATCTAAACAACGATTGACACCCCTGTAAACTTCGGCCGCATGCATACCAAGAGCCGTACGCCGTTCCCGTGGTCAGCGATGTTGTAGCGAACGTTGTCCACGTCTGCCTCGGCCATCAAATCGAACTCGCGGCTCTGTGACGGCAGCACGCCGAGGTCTAAGTTGCCGACGTCGAACTGCAGATGATCAATACACAGTTGGACGTCACACGTCAGCAGCGAATTCTTGCTCGCCTAAAGAAACGTTTGCGTTCCGTTGATGTAAGATACGTGCGTCGTACCTCCACGACTTTCTCGAAGAACGCAGGCGTTATGGCCGCGCCGTAAGTAATTCGCAAAGAGCGACGTTCAGGCACGGTCAGACCGTCATCCAGCGTGAAGCAGTAGCTGAGCATTCCTTCTTCCGTCACCGGAAACGTCTCGTCATCATCGTAGGGGTCCATCGAGTCAATGTTCAGCTTGTTGCAGCCGCGGAGTCGAAGCGACTTCAATCGCTCGTTGTCGACCTGCCAAACTGAAAATAATCGTGTTCGCGAAAATGCATTGAAAGCGATGACTGCCTTCTAGGGCTTGGGCCGATGTTCGGATTCTATTCGGAAGCAAACTGCATTTTGGCTTCGATTTTACGCCGAGTTTTTCCAATGTCTCTGTTAAACGGTCCGTCGCTAGGCGACCACGGACGCAACTGCCAACGGTTTGGTAAAAATTTCACGTAAATTCCCTTGTTCGGCCTAACTTTCGAACGTCCATGGCTAGTGCCCTCCCTAAAATGTCATACCTGGGACATATGACCAGATGAGCGAGAGTGATTGAAAAGTGCTTCCGTTAAGCGTCGTGCTTAGCGTGTCCTCCTCGCCATGGTCGAACACGCAGAATTGGAACTCGAGCTCCCGAATGAGCGCCGGTGCCGCGATGATTGCGTTTCTCGGGAGAACATCACGATGGTAGTATGTGTGGAATTCGTTCACGAAGCAGGACGAAAGGTAGGACGCCGCCTTCTGTACATCCGCGTCTGCTTCTAAAGTGCGGACGGACTTTGTACTCGCCAAACAGACTTTGCCTTTCCGGGGGGGGGGATCCGGCGGATGGTGGGGACTGCGGCGCGCCAGCGCGAATTTCACGCCTAGGTAAATTTTGGGGACGACCTGAATTTCTTCAAAATTCCGGAAATGGGGCCTGGGCTTCCATGGCGCCCGCGCCAAATTCCTAAATAAACTCACCGATCTGAAGCTGAACTTCGCGCACGCAGAATGAAGAAATGAACCATCCCGCCTTCTCTCCACCAGCGTCTTCATCTAAACCGCGAATGGACTTTGTCGGCTTAAATGAAACATTGCCTTACAGAAACTTGAAGCTGAACTCACCCGTCCGAGGCTCTATCTTTGCGGGACCGTCTCTCGCGCCTTTCTCAATCCAGATGCTGAGCGTGTTCGGTTCATGAGTAGTATCCTCGCCGTTGTAGATCACTCGAAACACCTTTCGAAGCGGCATCTGATTGTTCTCGATCAGAGAGCGGAGGCATCTGGCGGTGATCTGCTTGCCGTCCAAGTCGTATCGGTCGAGCCACAAGAGCACTTGAAGCATTGTTTCGAGCGGGATCTGCGTCTAAAGTGGATGAACAGTAAAGACTGCGTAATTAATTTACTCACATAGCACTTCATGGAACTTAAATGTTTCATGTTTGATTACTCACCTTCTCGTGGCCTTCAACGCGGCTTCGTTTCGCTGGAATTTCGTCGTTTGAATTCTCCATTGGTTTCCTAGCTGAAAATAACATGAGAGCTTGGTATAGACGTTAGACGGAAGCGGTATAGTAATGCGAAACTCGCAATAACGCAATAATGATGATTCATGCTAGCGAAAGGAAAGCCCAGGATATTGTCGCCGTCCGTCGCGATTCGCTGGCTTTGTGTTGTGTAAGCAGCGGTTCGATTCTACAGCGCATACTTGGGAACTGGCACCTGTTAAGATGCAACTCACAGAAGAAACCGAGAATTAGGTATTTGAAATTTTGCGAAACATAATTATTAACTACAGTCGTGCGTGCGCTTCGTGCAGGCAGCGGCCGCTACATGGAACCAGTAAACGTCAATCACAACCGGCCGCTTGCGGACACGGCCGTCTAAGCGTGTTCGCGTTCGTATGATGCATCTAAGGTAGAGGTAGTCGACCGTACCGTATTCCGTACCGTACTGTACNTCCGGGGGGGGGGGGTCCGAGACTACCTCTAATCTAAGGTATCAGGCATTTGAAGGGATACCCCGGCCGCCAACCTCCATACTTACATGTGACCGCGTAGCACTCGTAACTTGCAGAGAGCACAAGACAGCGTCCTTCAACACCAACTTTGCTACATGCCGTAAAAGTATTTCGCTAGATACGTACGTAAGGAGCGCGCTAATCGTTCGCCAATGTTCGCCAAGGCGGCGTCAGGTCGTACGTAATACACTCTGCGCACAAGATCGACTTTCATGCCTCAAAGCGCTGCATATACCGCATATTACGTACGAATATTTTGAAGGATGCGCTAGCGGAACGCCGAAATTTTTTCTTGAACTGTTGCATAATTCAACCTATGACCTTTTAAGCACCTAAAGAACGGGAACCTAAGTAGGTAGGAAGTTAGCAACAGTGGTGATTTGTCAATTCTCGCCACGTATTTAGGCCAACACGTCGCCTAACTAAGTGGACATGTCCAGTGATCATGATAAACTTGAAATGGTATGCGTGCATGTTACGCACTGCCGACCGGCAGCGACATTGAACTTGGCCATACTCATCCTCATCTGCGCGACCGCTTTTTGCGGTTAATGCGATTAGCACAAGTGCCGAATGTGCAAGCATGGTTAATGAAGCTGTGTCCCAGCACTGGTTTTACCTGGATCATAGTAAATCCTGCTCCGAAAGCGGACAACGCTGTGCTTTTATGTGCGTACATTCGCGGAACGCGAACGTTTTGTGCTTTTTTGCTGTTTGCGCAAAAAAGGCAGGTTCTGCGTTGGACTGTTTTTCAAGCCCCATGGGGCGGTCAGTTCTAAGTTACCCGTTTATTACCGTGTGCGCAATTATGTGTGTAAAGCGCTTTCTACGCCTCTCCTCTGTTTGGGCAGCCTTAGAAAAACCGCTGCCCGAGCGGATTTACGTTCGTTGCGCAACTGATGCACAATGTTCTCCTCCACAGATGCTTTCTCGGTGCCAACCCGCCGGGCGGAAGAAACCCATGATGGAGGAGAAACGACGCAAATTGCCGCCGCTGACCACCGGCTATTGAGGAGCCGCCGCAATTCGGCGGTCCAGCCGCTCGGAAGGCGGTTGCGGTGAAGCTGGGATTCCTCAGCGGGGTAAAAGGCCACTGCGTGTCGGAGCAGAGAGCGGTGGTAGAAATGCTAATTCCCGCCATTGCTGCGATGCGCCGCTTGGAAGGAACCGTCTGGTGGCATTCTTCCTTCCTTCCAACAGTGCTATTGAGCTCTTCCACGCTAGTGCGCCATTTGTGTCGTTTGCAGAAACGAGCGTGAGTCAGCCGACGCAGCGCAATGGCGATGTAATCTGCGCCGCATTCATATGCGCAGCGGACACTTGTCCATTTTGCTGGACGTCCACTTTGATGGATGATAGCTCTTGTCTGGTGGACATTTGTTGTTCATTTCCGCATTATTTTGGCTGTTCCTAGCGCACGTTTTAGTGCTTAGGCTTACATTTACGCGCACCTGTCCAATGTTCACTCAGTAAAGTGTCCACTTACCTCTACTGGACACGTATGCGTAATCCCTTATTCAGTACCCAAGCAGATAACGCCTGTTTTTCGCTCCTATGCGTGTACCTGTTTTCTTGTTTTTGCATTTTCCTTGGACCAGTCTTCGAGCGGTGTTACTGCGGCTTATAATTTGCTTTTTATCTGCGCTTATTTTCCCGTTTTGTTGCGCTTTTCCTTAGCCATACGTCTTCTTGTAAGCTTATCCTCGTGTCGTTGTCTTAAGAGTTTCAGTAAACAGGTAGTGACCTCTCCTTTCCCGGCTGAACTTCCACCAAGCTGGTCACCATCCTTTTCCCGACAACAGATCCACATCCCCTTTCGGAGCCGCAGGATGTAATTTCGTCGTTGAGGATAATCCTCGCCCGGCGACGCCTCTCATAGCGCGTCGTCGCGCGAAAACAATGAGAGCCAATTAAGCCGAGACGGAGCGGACGGTTTACGCGACCGTCGGACCCTCTGCTGCTGTGCTGGTGTGGACGACCCAGTGCTGCTGCCTCTCCGGCTGTTGTTGGGTGCATAACGGCCATAAGTGGTCGTATTGGGAGAGCGGAAGCGGAGCGAAATGAGGGAATTATGCGAAACGGATGGTGAGAGGAAATGTGTGCTTAGTGAGGAGAAGAGGGAGGGTGAGGAGAGAAAGTGGTAACGAGCTCGAGAGGAGGAGCAGCGAAGAAGCGCTTGAATCCATGAGGTTCTGGCTGTAAGCCAACAAGAGCTTGAAAAAGTGAACGAGAGCGATGCTGAATGAGTTTGTGTAAGTGAATGAGGGCCGTGTAGACTGGTGACAACGAGAGCATGCAGAGAGCGGAAATTGAGGCAAGGGTCATCCCGGCGGCCCGCCAGCGCCGCGTACACTGCTCTCGATGGTCTGAGGGACGAGAGCGAGAGTGAGTGCCGGATGGGAGCCGGGCGGCCTTCCGCTGCAGCCGCCGCCGCCACCGAAACGATGACGCTTCTCGAGACCGCAGCTGCGGCGGCTGCGGCTCGCTTCTTCCCGTCCTTCCATTTTAGTTCGCGTGCGATTTTGAGTTGGTTGTTGTGTGGCGACCACAGACAACATACGCGTACGCTGCCGGGTTGCGACTTAGCACGACGACGGACGCTTGCATTTTTTCGCGAGTGCTTGTCTTCCACCGGGCTTCCAGCGCCACTGGGCTTTGCCCCGGCTCTCGGCGCCCATCCGCTTGTTTCATCCGCATTTATCCCGATGCGGCCCATTCATTTCCATGCGTCGAACAATCCCCGTCCGCAAGAGAAAAAACGAACGATCGCTGGCGAGTGGTCCGCCGCACCGCCGCCGCTATGCTGCTCAAGTGGTCAGTCGTCGTATCTAGCGTCCCGCGATTGCCCTTGATCCGCCGACACCAAATCGCAGTGCTCTCGATAGCCGTGGTGCGGAGGAAAAAGGTTTAAGAGCCCCCACCCGATTACCTCGTTTCCGCAAGAACCGTGCGGCGTTCGTATCAAATGTCACACCCCGTCTTGCTCTCGCGTAAAACAGCGGCGCCGCGACAAGGTTAATCCTTCCGCGATGGCCGGTTACGCAACATACGCGTCCTTAAGCCGGTCCGAGTCGGTCTTTCCGAATGAGTTAATAAGCACTGTTGTTTGAGAATGCGAATTGCGCGTGTCGGTTGCAAATTCCCCTGCTCTGTTTTTACCACGTTTGCATTGTTTTCACACGACGTCAGTGGAAGTTTACGGATGCAATTCGGCTAAAATTGTGGTCATGGAAGGAATTTTGCATAATTCGATGGCGTTTATTGATGAAGTTATAGCTAAAAGTCGAAATCGTGGTAGCAGCTTCCCGGTTTGTGGACGGCAGGCTTTCGTGGAAGTTCTTTGAACGTGTTAGATAGCAGAATGAAAAAGAAATTACTCTACCATGGACGTTCGTGGAAGAACTGCTGTCAAGGCATTTGGAGAACGCGCGTACGTGCTTAAACTTGGCTTCCATGAGTCCTTTTCATTTACTGAGTGTGTAGTTTTATTTTTGTTTTACAAAGAGACGTGTTTTCTTAACTCCGACCGTCGATAATTTTGTCTTTTAAGCTCAAATCTGGCTTCCGTAAGTCCTTTTGACAAGGCCAGTGTCGCATTTACGTGTTTTTATTTCACAAAATACGTGTTTCGTCGTGCTTTACCACGGGTCATTTTTGTCTTTCTGCCTTAGGAGGTTTGCTCGGATTTGCTGTTTACGCAGTCTTTCGGATTTCCCTTTTCCTTATGTACTTTAAGCGCGTTTTCCGGCGGATTCTCTTACACGAAAGTTTCCCAAACAAGCTACTCATGTGAGTCGGGAAAGTCATGCGGTTTAAGCGCTTGCGTGGGAATATTGCTGTCCCGAGGCCTTATGGCCGCTGAGTCGAGCTTTTAACGACTGACTGCTGGAATAATTGTCGTTTCCGGTGGAGTTGGCTGAAAGCTACGCCGCGCATTTACCAGTCCGGTTGACGTCTTTTGGTCGGTTCTTACACACTCGTGTTTTCCATTCCCGTCCTTTCTTTGCGGCTGTGAGGCTTGTTAGCCAGATCGACTAGCTGCATTCTGTGCATAATTTTCTAGGAGCCAAAGTGGTTAATGAACTTTGAGAGTGTGGTCTGCAGTTATGTGCGCAAAGCTAGTAATCAGGATAAATATTAGGGTAGGCTAACTAAATTGGGAAGGTGAATATATTCGCAGCTGACACGAGCTGGCGGCTTCGAGGCGTATTAACTCTGAAAGTATGACAGTGGCGGATGTTAGGATCTGCTAGGGGTCCCGTGGTAAGGGCATAGAAGGCGTAATTTTACGAGATTTTTTGTTCGACTGTCGGAGCTTTCAACGGAGAAGATTGTTATTCGTTGGATGTCGCTCAGACAACGGGGTGCATCACTAGAGGGTTCCGCCGGAGTTTTCGCAATTTCCGTTTCACGCTTGCTCGCTCGAAGCAGTCGGTCGTAGGTGAGAAGACAGGGGCAATATAGAAAGAACTATGCGCGGAGAACTGATGTCAAGCAAGTAAAGATGGCGGTTCTGCCATGGGACCCTTCAAGTGGCATCCATGCGGCCATCATCCCATGCTTACACGGCCCCGGTCTGATCTCACTTCCTTCTGTCGAGCATTTCTTCGCTAGCGCTGCGGAGGCTTTCACGCATGCTACAAATCCGACTCTCTCGCTGATCGCTTGACTTTGGCCACGCGTACTGATTTCATGCTGCGGTAAGTCGAAGGAGCAGCAAGCCCTTGGCTGGAGCAAAATCCTAGCAGCAGCGACCGAGTGACCAGCTGTGCTCGATTCCGCGTTTCCCGCTGATGACCACCGATTTGTAATTGTCGCATTAATTACTACCAAGTCGCGGCTTAAGCCGCATCCCATGTTCTAACCCTCCGCGTTCGCGTCTAAACAAACAACCGTGCTTATTCCTTCCGATGCCCCAGCAATTGAGTCAAAGGAGTTTAGGCGTGTCACCCAGCGGACGCCATCAACAGCCCGCCCGCCAGATCACCCATCCCGAGCGGGCCGCCCGACTGCCTCAATCACGGCTATCGCCCATCCACGGACAGCAAGTCGTCTGTCAATCGGCCGACCCGCAGCGGGAAGCAAATCGGCGTCTGCGTCCCGGTGGCCCTCCGGTTTCGCGTGAGGAGCAGCTGAGGTCCGGTGAGAGGTCTGCGCTCCGTCCGTCATTGCGACGACGGCGTGAGCATGCTGATAGCCGCCTCCGTGGAAGACAACGCCGCCGCATCCATGGGCGACGCGAAGGATCTCGCGGTACCCGACGTGCCGCTGGCGCAAATCGATGACGAGGACCTCGATTCGAATGCGCCCACAGTCCGGAGGTAAGGCTCACTGTCACTTTCATGTTATGAGGTCACGCTTTGTCTGAATTATGAGGCCAGATATATCCATCTTCGCCTCGCCGAACTCCATCGTCGCCACGGATATTCGCAGAGTGGGCTGAGGGCCAGAAATTCCTTTGCCTATTTGAACTCTGTTCTCGCTTGCCAATTCCTGCTCCTGTGTACTAGATACGCTTCCAGCCCAGTTCCTAGAACACCTTTTAATTAACCTAACCGATTCCATCAACGCCCAATGAGACGGATGGTTAGCGAAACATAAATCTCTTCCAGTTCACTATTGTAATAATTGCAATTTCCACTAGCCTGGATAGCCGTTTTTTATCCTTCAGTCCAGTAGCCTGTCCCGCTCCTCCAAACAATCCTCTTTTGTCTGCCGCTCCTTCCTCGTTGAATGATGGCCGAAAAGTGCCGCCAGCGCAGACTTGTTTTCGCTCTTGTGCCGCTGCTCGACAGCAATTTTTTCCTGAGTGGTAGCTCCTCCTGGGACGGATTGTTCAAGCGCTCTGCATGAGTAGCGTGGACTTTGGCCTGCTTGAGGAACAGGAAGGTTCTCTTTGAGGAGCGGAGTGCCTTTATGTTCTAATGAACGGGAAAGCCTTGATTTCATAGGCGTGCATGTGCTTTTTTACCACACTAGCTCGATGCGAGTATGAGTTGGGATTTTTGGGGTCATGTGCATCTGCCAACGTGCGCATCGAGTACCCCTGCCTGGTATGCATGCGCGGCTGTCTGTAGGCGCCAAATTTATAGTTGTTGCCAGTGTGCCGTGCTTGAAATTGAACATTGCCGTGCGCGCAAGCATGCCACGGTCACGGAGGAATGCGTTGAAGACATGGTAAAATAGGAAGCATGCGGGCGAGTGCTTGGAACATGAACTCAATTACGCACTTGATGATATAAATAAAGCGAAATCACTGTCGTCTGTAAACTGCAGGCGGTACCGCTCAGTATGCATGATTGCAGCAGGGCATGCTGCATACGTTTACGCATCCGTTCGTTGCATGTATTCGTGCCAGTGTGCCCTAGTTCCGGTTCGATAAATTACATGGAAATTCAATACCGATGCATCGCTCCAGAAGCCCTTACTCACTGCGCTATGACGCTACGCGCATGCGCCATTTGTTTTGGCACATCAGACCAGCGCTTAATCGTCGCAATTCTTCCCCGGCAGTCATCATTGCACTTTCAGGCAATGACACTCTCGCAAAACACCGTTAATTAACACTCGATCCCGTCGAGTGGTTAGTAGGAACGAGTTTTTCCACGACCGACATCCATTGTTCCTTCCATTCGAGTAACTTTCCCGCACTCTGCCCTTTATTAGTCAGCGGCGGCGGTCGACAAGTAAATAAGTGTCCCCACTGGCGCTGGTCGATATCGAGTTAATTCCCGCGGTTTCCCGCTGGGATGCGAACGGCATCTTTGGAAGGAGGCGGCCAAGAATGGGGTCTTTCTCAGCGTTGGTTTTTCGCGTCCTTTCTTTGCTCGTTATTTGCAAGTGCCGCATCGATTGCGGTCAACGAAGCCTTCGCAGCCGGACATCAATTTCCTTGGGCTTAAGCGACCTGGGTGTTTTTACTACCATTTAAGGACAAAATTCGAGTCATTCTTCGAATATATTTTCCTTTTACGCCCATCGAAGTAGTCTTTGTTGAAGTATTTTAAGGAAGTTCAAGAGATTTGCCTGTTTTAAACATCGATAAAAGTAAGATATGTGGCAGCGTCATATGCTGCGAGCTCCGACACATGCTCTCGTTCATCTTTCCCACTCCCGTTATGCGACCGCCATGTGTTGTCATAACCCCTAGACGCCCAGTTATTACGACGCATCTTCCGCTTTTTAGTTCACCCGGGCCGGAAGAGCTCTGCAAAAGTGGAAGCACACTCGAGGGCAGTGGAAGTCTCGGTGGCTCTCTCTCAAGCCTCGTGGAAGCGTTCGACGAGAAGGTGAACCGAGTGCTCAAGGATCTCGACACGGACACCCAGCAGATGGCGCCCGTCCAAGTGCGCACCCAGGACGAGATCATGTCCGAGAGCCAGTAAGTCCATGAGAGCTTCTGTGTTTGTACTACACTTGGCGGATGTATGCTTGTGCCGACTTCCGTTCCGAGTTGACCCTCCCTATGCCGACCTCCGTTCCGTTCAAACCCCTCCGTGCTTTTTCCGTTCCGGTCAACACGGCAGGGAAAACGGCACGGCTGCAAAACGGACGTTATACGCGATGGTCCCCACTAGAACAGCACGAAACGGTGCCAAGCTTCCAAAAGCCGTACCGTTTAATTTCTGTGCTAGTACGGAACGGGAGACAACCCGTTTTGCTCTTTCGTCGTTCCGTTGAAAACGGCATGGAACGGAACTAGGCCAGGCACGGCCAGCCAAGTCTAGTTTGTTGTAAAACTTCCAGAACGTACAGAAACCGTTTGGCTTATCGCATGCTTCCCTCCCTTTATCTCGATGCGCACTCGTTGAAGATTAGCCAACAAAAACGTCTCCCTTCCAGGGTCTGGTGGACGCTCACCGGTAACTATGGAAACATCCTGCCGCTCGACTTCAATAAGACGCAAATACGCCACAACCAAATCGAGGCGTTGAACCTTCAGTCGCCAAGGGTAAGTTGCCACATGCTGCAAAGCATTTATTTCCGAAAAATGTGGCTGCAAATGCAGCCTTGCATTAGCGCTGCAAGTGGCTAATTGCGGTCTTTAGGAGGAGCAGAGTGATGCCGGCTACGACCCGCACGAGGAAGACGAGCTGAGGCAGTCCATGGACCTGCACACGATGATCTCCGACGACGTGCACATCAACGGCGACCATCCGCCGGTGTCGGCGGACCAGGTGATCGAGGAGATCGACGAGATCCTCCAGACCAGCGACCTCATCCGCTCCATGACCACCGACCGAACCGTGGAATCGGTGGACAGCATGTACTCCTCGATGCGGTCGCCGTTCACGGCCTCCTCTTCGGTGGGAGGAGGAGACTACCGCTCCAAGACCAATGGATACCACGTGCCCATTGAAGGTAACTTGCAATTATGGTTGCAATGCATTGCAAAGTTGCATTTTAGAGCTCAATTCCTTGTCGCAGAGCAAGCTAATGGCGCTCTCCACGGAAATGGAGAACCTCATCCAAGCGTACAATGCGGACCTCGTGACCGCACTGGCGCAGCGGGACGAGATGGAGTACGAGAAGGAGGTCAAGAACAAGTTCATCACGCTCCTCCTCGACATCCAGGACCAGAGGCGGAAGTTCACCGGCGACAAGAAGCGCCGGTCTTTTCGGGCCAAGGAGAGCAAGATGCCGCAGGTTCGAGCCAGTGGAATAAGCTTGGTTTGGATTTGGCTGCTTTAGTACATGTCCGCGACGATCCCATTCGATGACGCTGGCCCACCGCTCGAAGTCAAGGGTCTGGAATCACTGATTAAAAGTAAGAACGCTGCTCCTCTTCACTCCTTTTTCCGAACGTCCATCGCCTCGCGGTAGCCGCTCCTATGCAAGCAGAGCTTATGTCCATTTGGGGAATACTGATCCTCATTTGGCAAAAACAGGCCTCTCATGCTCCAGAGCTGGTTCACGCTTTAAAAGAGCTATTGCTCATTTAGTGCGAGCTATTAGGAACCCTGTCACCTCGTATGCGAAATGTTCTTGCGAGAATCGCGTGACTTAGCGAGAGACCCCCGTTCCACCCAATCTTCTAGACTGAACTAAAGGTCGGCAACAGGTGGCACGGCCGTAGCGTACCGTACTGCCGCACTATCCGTGCGAAGTACGGTACGTGTGGCTCAGGATAGTACCGCTTATGGCACGGGTAAGGCCGGCCAGTACGGAGGACGGTACGTTTCCGGTTTTCTCATGTTTGGCACTAGTACAGGCCGTACTAGAACCGTACCGTCACACGGCCCTACTGCTGTACCGTATCGTACTGTACGGCAAGAAGCACCGTGGTTGAGTACGGTACGGATGCCGGAATAAGATCTTTAGACTGACCTACTCCGACGCTTACGCAGTTTTTCCTTACTCCCTGTTGTGCTTTCCACTTCATTTACCCTCCTCTGTAATCGCAATCACAAAGTCTGCATCATTTGATTCATAGTGTCACGTTTAGTTCTGCAAGCCATCAAGGACGACGATCCGCAAGTGCCTTCGTTGCTCACGGAATACATCTTGCAAGGTAATCCGCTCCAACTGAGCAGCGTCTAAATCCTGTCTTTTAGTGGTGTGTCCATCGGCGACGTCGGCGCACGCGTGAAGCTTCCATCAACTCGGTGGCATTTCAACCAGGACGACTTTCGCGGCGTTTCCATCACTCCTCCCTCCGCTCTCCTCTTCTCGGCTTTACACAACTCGATGCTATTCCAAAGCCACGCTGCTGATACCAACCAAATTCGCATACTTAGCCATCATCTTTTTGCAGATATGCCTCTCATTGCAACTCATGCCTGCGTTACCGTCCACTATCCTCCTTACTTACGCGGAAATCTCAAATTTCTCCTCGGTAAGCCTGAGCCTTCCCTCTTCCTCCTCCTCATGCCCCGCTATGATCTCCTACGCTCAGTCATTTCCCCGCAGCGCCCAGCCCAATGCCAGCCTTATCCTCTTTGCAGAGCTCTGTATTTTTGTGTTTAGGTGTGTGTTAGCTAGTTCCTGGCAACGAAGCACTTTGTTGTTTCTCCTCCCTTTTTTTGTTCTCATCGATGCTGCCTATAGCTTTAAGAGCCCAGTCACTAAAATGCGTACGGCTTGTGATTTTGTTGCATCCGAAAATAAACGTCTGATCTCCAATGAAGAACGTCAGGAAGAACCTTGCGGTACAGTATTAGTCAAGTCGCCTAGGAGCAGGTATAAACACTGGGTGGCTCACTGCGAGCCCACTCCGTCAAGATTGTTCCACTCTTTGTTCCATCAGAGATACAAGAATGATCCGCCAGCAGGTAGTTTATTTGTGTTCGCTTTATTGCGCAAATGAATGCCCCTCAATGAACAATACACGCACTTGAACGGGCAATATGTGCAAACGGGACCCGGGAAGCTGGATGGAAGGAGCCTCTGGATCAATGTGCAGGATTCAAAATGGTATCATTTGGTCCAGGTCCAGGTAAGCTGGCCACGCTTACAGCACATGGGCGCATACATCCTGTAAACTCGCGTGTTGGTAGCGATTGAGTTCCGTAAAAAAATGCGGCTGAACGATGACTGTGCAGAGAGATGCAGCGTCCGGCTAGCAGCACAAGCCGAGACCTGAGTCTGCGAGCGGTCCTGGAAGCCTCCATGTGTTTGTAGGAATGCTGAATTTCTCGGTTAACACCCTAAAAGAGTGCAAAAAGAAACCATATCGAACACAGCAGTCACCGAACTTCATCCGGCACAGAAGAAAGTGACCCGTTACGCGATTAGTGCACCCCTTTCACGAACGACTCATACATAGACACCAGTAGGTAGTTTTATTCATGTTCGCTTTACAGCTTAAATGGATGCCCGTTAATGAACAATAAAGATCGGTCCGATACGCACTCCCGGACCCGGGAAACTGGAAAGAAGAAGACTCTAGTTAGTGCTTATGACGCAGATAAGGAACCAGTACGAGAAACAAAAAGCGGAGGAAGGCATGTCAGTTCAGAGAATGCACGCATTTTAATCGGCTTTATACGCAAGGCTGGACCCGGGAAACAGGACGCAAAGAGACTCTCAGTTAGCGATTACAGTGCAGATAAGGAACTAGTACGGAAAGGAATAAGCGCAGACGGTCATGTCAGTTCAGAGAATGCACGTACTTGAATGGGACTCATACGCAAGGCTGGACCTGGGAAGCAGGATGGAAAGAGACTCTAGTTAGTGATTGCAATGCAGATAAGAAACTAGTACGAAAGGAATAAGCGCAGACGGTCATGTCAGTTCAGAGGTTCGTCACGCGACACTGAAGGACGTGAGACGTATGGCGGCGGCCGAAGATGGAAACGTACTCGGCCCTCCACTTGAAGACGTCCATTCGCTTCCGCTGCTTCGGGTTCACGAAGAAGTGCATCTCGCGCTGGGACACTTCGTGAATGTCGCAAGTAATCTCCGCCGTGAGGTCGATCTTCGGGAGAGGCATGTCCATCTTCATGGGCTTGCCGAGCTGTTCCAGAACAGGTGACGATTCTTTACTTAGTTCTTCCCACGTTACGGACACCGACTCGAGCTTCATGTTCGCGCATCCGTCGCGGACGAAGCTCTAAAAAAAATTGGTCAACGACGGTCCCGACAGCACCGTATGATTTGGGAGAGGCATGAAACAAAAATTTTCTTCCAGTGCACGACTAATTCGACATGAGTTGATTTTTTAAGAGAAAGTTGTCGTACAATCCACGACTTGCGGGCATTTGACGAATGCATACCTCGATAAAGCCATCGATGCCGTTCGCTGCCTTCGAGTGGAAGCACCAGACCTCGTAGTTCCGGTATCCGGGTTCGTTGAGGAAGAAGCCCGACGGAGGAAAGGCACTTTCGTATACCTAAACATCCTGTAAAGCGCCGGCAGAAACTGATAAACAAGGCTTCATAGAGGAATGACGATCGACAAAAGTGCTTACAATTAAGCGGCATATCTGGAGGTTGTTCAAGAACGAATCCCGAGCTAGAGCCTCCAGGTACTCGCTGTTCCGGCCGTTCTCGCGCCACGAAGCGTCGTGAACGTCGACTTCCGTAGTCGTCCTCGGGCGAAGGTGGTTAACGATTGAGTCCAGAACGTCGTAGTCCGTCCCTTCCGGTAGAGGAAACTCGATGCTCACCACGGTGAAGCAGGCGGTTTCTTGCGCCTTCCAGTAGCGAAGGAAGGGGGTGTCTCGAATCTTGACCTCGACGTTGATGCACTTGATGCACGTGTGCTGGAGGTGGCGGAAGGTCTCTGCAAAGTCACCGTCGAGAACCGAGGCCTCGTAGTCCGGGCGTCCACGTCCATGCACTTCGACGAAAATTCGGATCTTGTCCTCCGGATAGAAGGAATCCTGGAATGAACGCTAAGTACGTGCAAATAACGCGCAAGGATGTGGTCGGAGCATATAGGTCACCATGTTATTTCAACGCAATCCACGTCCCTTCATGTCCGCTAGAGCCCACCATTCGGAGCTCATTTTTCTCGAATTTCAACGTACCATTTCGACGCGGTGGATGGGCCGAAGTGGCAGCACATTTGAGCCGGCAACGATCATGTCCAGCAGAGATTGCGAGAGCGGCTGTAGGCGCTCCAGATCCTCGCGAGAGCAGAAGAAGAACGACTCGAAGAAGAGGACGGGATGCATGGTTCCTGAAAAGAGGTGTTCTTACCATGTTTAGTGCGTCCAACAGCGGAACGATAGCAGCAGAACAAGTTGGTACATATCAAAGTGGAAGTACGGTCGTTATCGCATTCATTGGGTAGCTTGTCGTCGCAGCTGTAGTGCGACAGCTTCGACAATCCACGTGGCGTTCTTTGGAAACGCGACACAATGCCAAAGCAACAAGAGCCACTTGCGACGGATATAAGAAGGTGACCAACGCACTGACGTCTACTAACGTTGAATTAGATTAATCTTAAGCAAGATCTTGGTGGGCATCTTCCACCCCCCCCCCCACGCTTAGCCCACTCCATCTAATAACACTGAAGTAGCGAAAATGCGTCGGACACGAAAATATACAAGAGCATTTATCAGACGCAACAAAAATAACAATGAAGCTAACGAGACTGGCTAAAACTGAGTGGTCCGTCCCTCAGCAGCGACGATCCGCGTAGCCGCCTTGACGGCTTCTCCGGTAGCTGGTCCCGAATGTCCTCGCCGATCGGAGCCTCCGCATTCGCGTACAGCGAGAGCGGGACCTCACTCGGTGGAATGACGCGGTCGCCGTCGCCGCTCTGAAGAAGCTCCAGCGCGTTCCACGCGACCATCTCCGCGTTGTCGGTGCACAAGCGGGGCGGTGGCGCGAGCAGGCGGTAGTCGTGGTGGTCGCACACCTTGCGCAGGCATCGCATGATGTGCTGGTTGGCGGCGACGCCGCCCGAGACGACGAATGTCCGTTGAGGGCCGTCGAGGGCGTTCCGCTCGGAGAGGAACTCCAGGCCGGCGTGGACCTTCTGGCAGAGGTGCGCTGCGACGGAGTGCTAAAATTGCGGGTTACACCCTGTTGAGCTGGTGAGTGGAGTTAGTGGAGTACGCGATTCACACTTGGGTGGTGTCCAGTCGGAGGTCCACTTCCCAAGGCATGAGGTCCCATTACAACAGTACAATGTCCATTGGTTCCCGTGGAAGAAGGGCCATGTAGAAGGCCCACTCGGAAAACGAGGTTCATGCAGAAGGAGGGACTATCCCAGATGTATGGTTCACGTCGACGGTCTCGTTTGAGACCTCAGATGAGAGGTAAGAACTGAGGTCAATTAATACTGGGAGTAGGTTGAGCAGTAGCAGAGCAGCGTTCCATCTCCCAGCAGAAAATGTCCCCTCGGTGTTTCAGGTTCTCACCAACATGGACAGGTTTTTTCGGCTAAAGGGGAAGGCTTTCGGTTGGTAACGGGTCCCTTCGGAGGGTCTGGAACTACCATAGTGGTAGTACTACCTACCGGTACTACCATAAGGTCAGTTCAAGCGGTAGGAGATCCACTTAAAGGTCCAGTCATCTGTGGAAGAATGTCCCTAGAGTCCGGTTTTTTACGGGAATAGTTCTGCTCGGATGTCGAATACCTAAGTGAGGGGGTTAGTACGGAAGTCGGGCTTCAACGTCACGCGAACCATTGGCGTGAAGGATTAGCGGTGCAGGAGATCCATGGTCGCTCGGAGGTCCAGTACCAATGACCGAGGTAAGCAAGGAGGTCCATTCCACTTGCGGTGGGATTCACAGCTCTCTAGCCGAGTCATACTCACCTGCACGCTAGCGCAGAAGTCCGGGATGTCCTTGTCCTCGATCGGGTGCCGCTGCAGCAGGTTCTGGTAGGAGGCCTTGATCCAGGAGAAGCGAAAGTCCGCTCCGGCGGCGTGGGGCATCTTAATGCTGAACCGTTGCGCTCCTTCCGGGGTGGATCTAAATGCGGCTAATGAGAGTTAGCTAACCAAGTCATGGAAACGAGCAGCAGCTGTGGAAGAAGAGCAACTAGTAAATGAAGCATGGGTTAGTTGGTCACAGACGAAGGCTTATCTGTCGGTGGAAGATCGTTAGATGGCCATGGACAGTTTACAGAAGAAGGACAAGATTCTTGTGGAAGAAGGTTTTGCTCCTCATGTAGGAGGCCTTGATACAGGAGAAGCGAAAGGCCGCTCCGGAGGTGGAGGGTTCATGGAAAAAGGACACGGAGAAGGCTTAGCTACCCGTGGAAGGAAGTTTAGTGCAGAATGTTTAGTGGGTTATGGAAGAAGGATTTGCACTCGTGGAAAAAGGATTGCTGCTCATGGGAGAAATGTTGGCGTTTTTAGTAGATGACTGAGTAGCTGGTGGAAGGTTGGCTAGCTGCCACAAATTCCAAGTGGCCGGCCCATGAAAGGTGACTTCGTTCCTCTAGCATCCTAAGCTTCATTTTTTTCGAAAGACTAGACACTCACCTTCTTGCCAGCTCTTCCATAGCGGCTCCTGGATGCATCGAAGACTCGATGTGCAGGTCTCGTGCGATCTTGTCCAAGCACTCGCCCGGCGCTTTGTCCAGGTTTTTGCCGACGATCTGGAACTTGTCCGGTGCGTGGGCGACGGTGAGCAGCGCGTGTCCGCCGGAGATGAGCAGGCAGACAAACGGGTACTCCACGTCCGCGTGCAGCATTCGAATGACGGTCGCATGCGCTTGCATGTGATGCACGGGAACCAGGTTCAGCCGGTAGGACCTGGAAAAGACAGTGTTTAGAACCAATCGATGGGTATTTAAAAGGCAATTACTTGTTGTGCAATTAACTTTGAGTGCCGAGTTGTTGTACATTTTTGCGCACCTTTTGTTTCATCTCTAGCGAGCGAATATCTTTCCAACTCTAACTTATCCGCAGTCGCATTGTCGAAAAATGCGGCGTGCACTTAGAGCGCACAGCCTCGGCGCGTCCGCGAGCCCTCACCGCGCGCTGTGCCTTCCGCATTGTGCCACACGTTATGCTTCAGAACCGTCCCGTGCATACGTCATGCCACCGGAAGGATGCCACACAAACTCATGCGTACTGCCAGCAGAACATGCTATGCGGACAGTCTCGCAACAAAAAAGCCACCTGAACAGGGACCGAACTGCACACCACGTGGTCCACATGCGAACATGGGTCTGCGTAATGACAGTTGCACCGTCGGACATGCGGCGCGCTCAGAGGCCGCACGTGCGGTCCGCGCGTTCTCGTGACGCCTATATCCTGCCACCAGAAGGGTCTGAAGCCACATGCATACTGCCGGCAGAATATGCTACGCGGACCGTCTCGCACATATGCCACCTGAGTACAGTAACTAAGCCTAGAATATACTGTAAGTTGGTACGCAAGACTAGCGATTACAGTAGCTATTTATGAAAACCACATACTGTAAAAGTCCAAGTACGTAGCATTTTCGAAAATACAGTAACGACCATTTACACAGAACGCTTCGCATTATCCAAACATTCCACTCTTACTAGCCTGACGCAGCGAGGCCTGCAGCATACGACTTCCGGCTCGTAAGTGCGGCTCGCAAGGAGGCTCCACATGCGTTCCGCGAGCCGAAACGAAGGCTGTACTACCAGTATTCTGCCACGCATTATGCCTCAGAATCAAAAGTACACCTGCCACCAGAAGGGTCTAACAACCGGTGCCACCACAGCATACGGTGCATACGTACTGCCCGCAGAGCATGCCACCAAAACCCTCTTGCTCTACATACAGTAACAAATCCGCTGGGTATACCGTAACTAAATATGCACATTTTAGCATTTAACAGTAGCTAATTATGAAACCGAGTTACTGTAAAAATCTGAAAGCGTAGCGTTTCTCATAATACAGTACGATCGTTGATGCAGAACGCGTCGAATTTCCAAAAGTTCTCGCTTTAATTAGTTCGACGCGGCGACCTGCCGCATACGGCCTATGCTGCGTCCACTTGCATTTGCACCGAATCCGCGGGTCGTTCCGCACAACACTCGGGCCGCATCACACAACATGTGGTCTGCACGGTGAATGGGCATGCGCCATGACAGTCGCACTGCCGCAAATACGCAGCACACGCAGGCCGCACATGCGTTCGGCGCGTCCGCGAGCAAACAGTGCATGCTGTGCCACCCATATTCTGCCACACATTATGCCCCAGAACCGTCCCTTAATTACATCATGCCACCAAAAGGTCTAACAAGGGTGACACATACGTAGTACTACCAGAGAGCCACTCGCACCGTCTCGCGTATGGCCACCTGCATACAATACCAAGCCTGAAAATGGACCTAAACGCGAACACGAAGCATTTACAGTAACTAATTCTAAAATCTAGGTACTATATAAAACGGAAGACTTGCACTGTCAAAGCTACAGTACGAATACACATTTCCCCGACATTCCGGTCTAATGTATATGTTCCGCACACTTCCCCCCGGAGCCTGCGCAATGTCCTTTTATCATCATGCGCAGCCGCAACTTTAACTTGCGCAAGTTGCATGCTCATTGTACGCATGTGCTTCAGCTGTCCTTCCTTGCTGCAACCGCATGTTGCGCAACTCGCATTGCGCAAGCTGCGGTCCCTTGCTCGTATCGTGTCGCATTCTACGCCTAGCACTAGCTATGCTTGCAAGCGTTCTTACCACAAACGCACTTGGCAAGGGCAATTGCGCAGTCGATGCCGACTTTTAGGCAGACGACCATGCCCGGTTCTTGAGATACTGCGACTGCGTCGAGGTCGCTTATTCGCAGTTCGGCTTCCTGGATGCATTCGTCCACCAGTCTGTCCACGTAGTCTCGATGCTAAAGACATTTAGAGCGTGTATTTCTGTGATGCTTGACTCACTTGGCGTGCGGAGAGTTCCGGGACAATACCACCGACGTTGAGTTGCTGCCTTCTCCTGGATATGTTCCGGCTGCTGAGCACGTTCCGACTGGAGTCCACGAGTGCGACCGCTGTGTCGTCGCAACTAAAGAAAACGCGTCAACATAATGTGTAGATGAGGAGTAGAGTTGTCTTTGTGCATTTTTTTGTATTTTTGCAAAGCTTCAAATGAACAAGAAACTTTCTATGAGATTTGTCGTTAGAACAGCTTGGTTTTGTTGCTTTTCGATATTCTAGGAAATTTACCTTGTTTCGATGCCCAAACACACGAAGTGTTTCGATCTGCGACTGCTGATTGCACTTAGCGTTCTTCTCGCTAATATTCTTCTCCACATTACGTGTTTTTTGTTAATGCAGCGTCTTTAACAACACAATAATTGTGCCATAGCAAGAGACGTTCGAACTGGCGCGCTTGGCGAGTCGCATTCTGATGCGCAGGGACGCGCGCTACGGTAGCTCACGTTGGTCGATAAACACGCGCTGTAATAGCGCGTCACTCAGCTGAATAATTACGGCCCGGAAAGCGTTAGTCATCATTTTGCATATGCGACGTTTCGTAGCATTTCTTCCGCATTTCATTAGTGCCTTCCAGAAGAGAGGACTGTCTCATACATTGAAGACTTTGGATGCTTAAGCTATAGTGCGCGCTAAACCAGTGTTTGCACGAACTCATGAGGACCGCTTTTTGAAATACTTTTGTAGCTTTGTTTTGAAATTCCGAAACCTCTAATGTTGAAACTTTGAAATACTTCAATTGTGCGCTGAGTCAAAGGAAAGCCTTGTATAATACAAGACTGAATGGACAATAGCGCGTACTCCGCGGACTACTTAGCTTGATTATCTAGTGTTTCACTGCATGCTTTAGCTTACGTATTCAGCACTTTCTGGTGACGACAATGAGCGGCTCTCGAGTGTACATCGGCCACCTTCCGCACCGTGCCACCGAGCGGGACATCGAGCGCTTCTTCCGCGGCTACGGACGACTGCGTGATGTTGGTAAGTGTGCTTGCTTTCGCTGTGTTTCTTTTTCAAAATGTGTTTGTCCGAACTCCCTTTAGTAACCTTTCGCATTTAGTGATGAAGAACGGATTCGGCTTCGTGGAATTCGACGACGTGCGTGACGCTGAGGACGCGGTCCATGACCTCAACGGACGCGACCTCTGCGGCGAGCGCGTCGTCGTGGAGCTATCGCGTCGCGGACCGCGTGGAGGCGGCGGCTACGGCGGTGATCGTGGCGGCCGTGGCGGACCTCCGCAGTACAACAGGTCAGTCTTTGAGGAAGGTTACCGATGCGTTAACGATATGTTCTCAGCCGCTACGGGCCACCGGTGCAGACCCGCTATCGACTCGTCGTGGAGAACCTCTCGACGCGCTGCTCCTGGCAGGTGGGTATTTTTGTTTGATACGCTCCTACGCTAAATACATTGACAAAACACACCGGTCGAAACACTGGTATCGCAAATTGTTTAGCTAAAATTGTCAAAATCCGTAAGAACTTTCGGTAATTTTCGAACAAATGAAGTCACTGTAATGTCGCTTTTAAGGCCGGATGATGCGTCTTCCGAGTCCTAACACTGACGTGTACCGGCCTGACTGAGTGTGGCGTAAAAGGCGTTCTCCCGCAAAGAGAGGCGTTGTGTTTCGGCCCGGCTGCGCAGACGTGTGCCGCGCAGAGAGATGCGTCTCCGCGTTTGCAGCAAAGCGTGACGTGGGGCAAAACCGCCGCGCCAGCGCCATTTCTTTTCGTGTTGGCCGAGACGGTGGTGCGAAGACGGAAGCGCAAAATTCGGAAGATGCGATGATCGCACACACGCACGCAACACTTTCCGGGGGCCACTCAAAACACACCACCACCACTGACGTGAGATGACCGCCACGCCCGCTCTCGTTGACGAGCTCCCCCACGTCAGTCGAGAGGTCCGGATGTCTGGTCGTAGACGTAGATGAGTCGCTAGACGCGATCACTTCCCGTTTCCGAGTATGTCTTCTTCCCCTTCCCGGTCGCAGTCGGTTTGTTTTAGGACTATTTCTAGCGAACGAATTGGCCGATTTTCGGTCTAAAACTTGCTCGTTTAGGACCTCAAGGACTTGATGCGCAACGCCGGTGAGGTCACTTACGCGGACGCACATCGCAAGACGCGCAATGAGGCGTAAGTTTTGCCCCTTTAACTGCGAAAGTGCCCTTGCTGGAGCTGACCCTACTGCTTTAGGCTCGTCTGCTTCGCTACGCACGAGGACTTGAAGCGAGCAATCGACAAATACCAGGGGAAGGACATCAACGGTCGCAACATCAAGCTCATCGACGACACCGAGGGCGCCGACCGTCGCAGGTAAGACACGCAGCACTGTTGAAATGTTTTTATCGGATAATGCGGAAAATGCTGCGACTTCCATGGTACAATTTTTGTCCAAAACATCCGTTTTTTAGGCGGTAAATTTTCCATTTTTGGCCGAAAAATCAACCCGATTCCGCACCTTGGGAACACAAAACGGAGCCCTCGGTCAAAAACGATTACCGTAAAAGCTCTAATAGAAGCCGAGCTCTAATAGAAGCCGACCCCTAATAGAAGCCGAGCGACAAAAATTTCAAAGTTGACTTGTCCCAGAGACCTGTTTAGAATACGTTTTAGGCCATAACTATTCGTTCTAGACGAGAACGTTTTGTCAGTATAATTTCGAAAAATTTTGCAAAAACCAAAGNCATTCAGCGCCAAGACATCCTTAAATGCTTCATTGGCGTTACCATAACCACTTACCGTGATTTATCCATAGCAAAAGAATTATAAATAAATAATGGCCGCTTATTGGTTATGGGTGGAGGAAAACACCAAAACCAAAGGGTCCCCCCTTTGGTTTTGGTCAAATATTCTAAAAAGTTTTTTCTTGACTTTTCGGGCACAACGTGATGTCTTGAGCGTTCAAAGTGAGTTCGAAGAGTAGTACAAGCGTTTCCGAAGGTTATAAGTTTCCCCCACCCCTAAAGTTGGCGACCTATTTTTCCCCCACCCCTAAAGTTTTTCCCCCCTATAACCAACAAGATCCCAACAAAACAACATGGTTGCTGGGCCTTGCTGGGACGTGGTCCCAACAACTAATGCTGTTGGACACGCTTCTCCCGGCAATGCGGACTCTGTAGCAGCAAAAATAGGGTACAAACAACCTTCAAAAATTTTGAAATCTGTCGTTGTTGGGTCCGCCAGTCGGTACTGGCTGCACCACTGTTGCTAAGTGTTCGATTGATTTTTTTAAAATTTTATGTTTTAGTTGCTGTTAGGATTTTAAACTTCATTATTTAATTAGTTCTTTTATTTTTAGGTCCACCATTTTCTCATTTTAAAACCTTAACAAAAAGTGTTCATGGCTCACACAAAGCATGGTGCGCCCTAGGTAGGGTTAGGGGATCGTACCGAGCCGTGCTCGTTCCGCGTCGTTTTGGGTGCCGGGAGAGGAGGGGGTTCAAAACGGGACGACGGGCGAGCACGGAACGGCAGGAAGAACCGGCAACAGACGAATACGGCGCCGTTTTCCGGCGCCTCTTACACGCTATGCGCATGTGTCCGTACCGCTTGCCGTCACATGTAAGGAGGATAAGGTTTTTTTTTAATTTTCGGGGGCCATATTTGTCTGGCTAACAGGCTAGGCTGGGGAGGCCTATCGATTGGTTTTAAACATGATCCGATAGCTGAAGGTTTGGGGGGTGACGGATACACACCAGCGCGTCAGTGCATAAGGATTTACTTTTGCTAAACAAGAAGCAGAAAATTCCAATTTTTTACCCAGCGCCGTGCAGCCGCACGGAGCGGCATTCAGTGTTGTGCTCGAGCACGACATGGCTTGCCACACAGACGTCAGCACGCAACGGAAGTAGACAGAGGGGGTGACCCCGCGCACCCTAACCTAGTGTTGGAATCGATGCCTTTGACGAAAACGATATGCTCGAAGCTATGTCGGAACTGCGTCATCGCTGAGCTTGCTGTTGCTTTCTATCAATCAGTAAGTTCAGTGGGGTCATACCGGTCGTGAAGGTGCGTTTCTTGAGGGAGCCGGTCAAGCTGAGCCAAAAACCCGAACGGTACGTCAACTCGTCAAGGAAAGAACTCAACGAGGGAACGTCATCAATCTCGTCGAATGGAAGTATTTCGGCCCACGGTTGGATGATGGTTTGTCCTGTTAGTGAAACTCGGTTGGTCTCAGTTGGCCTGCGGGTTCTAGACTCATCGTTCGTTGGGCGGCGCTTGGGAGTGCGGTGTCAGCGTTTGAGAACGCATGAGTTTCCCGGGTTCAGTGCCCCCTGGTCCGTCCAAATGGTGAAGTTCGTTGGGCACTATGTGCATAAAAACTCACTACGGCTGCCTTGTAAGCAGTTCAAGTTATTTGTTTCTCGCGTACACTTTCGACGCCAAGTTCAGGTATGTGTCAGTTGCCTGTGCTATAGCTCAAGGACGTGTTGTGTATGTTTCCGGTTCCATACTGTGCTGCTTTATCGGCCACGGACATTTATCGTCCTGGGACATCCACTTCCGCGCTCTTGGCGTTCTGCTCTCCTCTCCGCCGCAAACGCGCCACTTGCTTTCCGTACTGAGTGTTAGTGTTCCTCCCCTCCCGTCGCTATCGGTCTGCATCCTCGCATTCGTCCACGCGTTCCTCATGATTGCATCCGCCCAATCCACTGCATTTATTACTTGTGTTAGCGTAGTAAACGCTCTTTTTATAAGCTTCGTCTACCCGAAACATAAGCAAGCTAATACACAACAGGACAGTTCCGCGTCAAAGTTGCCGGTAATTTGTACTGTTTAGCATGAAATATCAAATGCCAGCTAGCCGCAGCGGAAAGGCCGCTTGCGACAATCGCAATGAACTGGCCGAGCTCGCCGACCTCCGAAAACACATTGAGCGCATTCTCACGGAGTCACTCAACAAAGCCTGGAATAAAGGTAAGTAATTAAGCAGCGAATGCAATGCCTTGACCGCGTACCTGTTGTACCGGCATACCGGAAAGGTCCGGGTACGAAATTTTTGCTACTTCTGGCCAAAACTTAAAGAACTCTACTGCAAAATCGGCAACATATCTTCACGTCTGACCTTGCTGATATTCAGTCACTGTTCTCTTCAGTTCTGTATTTCTTCGCACAGTTGGGTACCCACCTTTAAAATCAAAGGGTCCGCCATTGGTCTAAGCCATTTTGGCTGGTCCGGTCTACAAGTTGCAGACCCGCTGAGTCCCGGACCTGCCCGGGTCCAGGGCTCCTACCCGGACCCGAGGGCGTTTCAGGGTACTGTAGTTTAGGCCGGTGAACAGGTTTGACGAGCAAAAAAGTTTAAGATTTTAGCGAGACTAGTTGGTGTACCGAACTCATAGCGATCGATGTTTAGTTTCCGAAAGCGAAGATTCGGATACGTTCGACACCAGCGAAAGCGAGTCATCGCTGCTGAGTGGCGACGAAGCCGACATCAGTACCGACTCTCTACTGGACGACCTCGCGGGCCGAATGCACACCGCAACCGTTCGGCCTTTGGCTGGCGAGGAACTGTCACCGGAGGAGCTCGAGCTGTACCGGAACACCTTCGAACTCGGCTGGGGCGATGACGGGGACGATGATAGTGAAGATAGCTCCGGGTACGGGGCTATCAGCGGATTGGAGGTTGACGGCGAAGAGCTCGATCTCTACCGTCGGACATTCGAGGAGGGATGGGAATAGCATGAGCGTCTGAATTGCATCCATTTGCAGTTTGTGCACGTTTTACCTTTGTTACGTCTGAATAAAGGTTGGCAGAACGTGACGGTTTCGCGCATTCCAAACCTAGTTCTCAGCGCACGCTTTGGACTACCGTAAAAGCTCTAATAGAAGCCGAGTTCTAATAGAAGCCGACCCCTAATAGAAGCCGAGTGACAAAAATTTCAAAGTTGACTTGTCACAGAGACATGTTTAGAATATGTTTTAGGCCGTAACTCTTCATTCTAGACGAGAACTTTGTCAGTATAATTTCGAAAAATTTTGCAAAAACCAAAGGGGGGACCCTTTACGATTTTTACGAAAGCCTCCAATTTTTAACCATCGAAAATTAGAAGCCGATCGGCTTCTATTAGAGCTTTTACGGTATAACGAAAAACACGAAAAATACGGCCCCAACCCTGCACCAGTGTTTCCCACTTTCTAATGCTCACTGTTTAGCCGCTCTCGATCGCGCTCTCGCAGCCGCACTCGTAGCCGTTCGCCGCGCAGCCGCTCTCGCAGCCGTTCGCCGGTCAAGGAGGAGCGCGACCGCTCCCGTTCTCGCTCCGCCGGAAGCCGTCGCAGCCGCTCGCGCAGCCGCAGTCCGTCCGGCGAGGGCAGCCACTGAAGACCACCACCACCACTACGCGCTGCGACTTCACTGCATGTTCCCCGCGGTGAAATACACCGTTTGTCTGCGTGCTTCTAAAACACAACTCTTTTTGGCTTTTGGAAATCTGCAATTCCCTTTCGGCTTAAACTTCCGCGAATTGTCTTTTTGTGTTTCTCGATAAACGCCTTGATTCCTACGCGGTGAAATACACCTTCTGTCTGCGTGCTTCTAAAACACAACTCTTTTTGCTTTTGGAAACCTGCAATTCCCTTTTGGCTTGAACTCCGGCGAATTGTCTTTATGTATTTCCCGATAAATACCATGTTTCCTGCATGCGTCTTTGATCCTTAGCTGCGCCTCGTTGTCTTTTTAACCGTCACACGTGCTTAAACTCTTGCACCTTATGGACCACGCGATTGTGTTTCTCTTTGTGGTAGTGGCCATAAATATTTGTCCGGAAACACACGTTTTTACTAGTGCTTCGCTTTGTAGGGCATCACTAGAAGGATGAGCCACTTGGAACCGCTGCTGGTGGCACGCATTCAGCATGCGTGCAAGCGCTTCGGCCTCGAAGAGGGCAGTGCAAAAGCGAAGGTCTTCCTGAAGAGGACGGAGCCGCAAATACAAAGTGGACCGACGTAAGGCTTCGGATACCTTTGCTAGCTGTATTGCACACTTATCCTTGCAAAACAGCAGTTGCCAAATTAGTTAGAGGTTAACTCTACTTTTGGCGGATGAGGTTTGTGAGCATCTAAGGCTTAGTGGAAGGCACGTTACACTGAGGTTCGCGAGGATGATTCAGTCGGAGACTCTGTGAGCGGTGCAAAATTGTTACGTCCAGGGAAGAGAGAATTGATGTGCGTATAAAACCAAGTTAAGACGTTACTCCTCAATAGACAAGCAAAGAGGAGAGGCGAACAAGAATGTTTTCCCTCGTTTCGTGGGCATTTAAGCTTTCGATTCGGTAAGGAATCTAGTAACAATGACCCCATACGCGGGCTCTTCTCTGGTGGTCCTTGGGGTTTGTTCCTCTCATGGCGGGTATGTTAGCACTGTTGCATGCCGGACCGCTAGTTAGCTCTATTCTCCTTCCAAATACTCCTCACGGAAGGGTAGTGCTCCTTATTGATTCATGGCTGGCCCTTGTTCATAGATAGTGGCCCTCCATAGTGATCATCGGAAAGCAAGCAGTAAAGTGTCTGACTTGGCTTCTCGCAAGTACTTTGTTGCATGATGCCCAGATGCAACTTCAGGCTAGAACCTTACAGGTGTGGCTTCGTGTCGCTGTCGCTCGCCGCGGGCACGCTCGGATTGTCGACAACGCCGATTGCGGACCTTCTCGACCATGCACGGCGCAAGGAGTACACCAACGATGGCGAGATGTTCTCAGGTTTGTGTCGTGAACGCTAAACAACGACTCATAGACGACCTTTAGCACAGTGGCTCTCGGATATCGCGAAGGGCATCTGGCCGGAAGTGGACGCAGAAGTGGTCGACTTTCCCGAGCCAGCTACTCTCGTGAACGCAATGCTGGACGATTCGGCGGTCTTCCTGGTCCCCTACGACTGCGACAAGAACTTCGAGCCTGCGATGCGCAACGGAGAAGCTGCACACTGGGCCGCAATTGTAAGCGAAATTTTCGGAAAACTTACACCCTGTGATAACACGTACGTATGATGCGGGTTACGACCGTGCTGTAATGAGCCGATCCGTACCGCACTGCGTGCCGTGCTGATCCACTCCGTACCGTACCCCGTGCCGT
>JNEY01000021.1:490101-502386 GCA_020875895.1 Aphelenchus avenae
CCCCCCTCCGTACCGTACTCCGTGCCGTTACCCCTCTTCCGTACCGTACCCCGTGCCGCACATCCGCCCCCCCCCCCCCCTCAGTACCGTGCTCCGTGCCGTACTGATCCCCTCCGTACCGCAGGGAGATAATATACCCTGTCGTTTACACTAAAAACATAGGGCACGGTACGGTATGAAATACGGAATTTTATGGCGCCGCGCCGTACTCCGTTTCGTACTACCATACCGGTGCCGCATGGAGTACGTCACGGCGCAGTACGGCATGCATCTAGCAACAAGCAGCTTCAGCTCGCGGCTAGGATATGGCTATGGTCAACTCACGCTTCAGTGGTGAGTAGGCCACGTCAGCTGGCTAGTGAGCGGCTCCAACAAAACTATCGAGCAGCTAGCGCTAAGGTGCCCGGCAGTGTCCAGGAAAACGTTACCAAACTACTTTAGGTGGGCTTCGTCGAAGTCGCTGACACCAGCGAGGAGTGCGAAGAGGCCATAGAGGACTACTCAAGTCTTGACTCGGACAGAACTATCCCTGTCGCGGAGCGGCTATTCCTTCTCGCGTACCAAGGCAAGAGCCGGTACGTGATTTCATTTAGCTACCAAACCAGACGTTCTTCATTTGTTGGCCAGATTAGATACCGTTGTGAAAAGGTCGAAATTTATGCCTGGTGCTTTAGACACGCCGCCGTTTGGTCCTACGAGGCGATGCAGCGCAGCAACGCCCAGCTTCATGTGCCCGACTCTCGCCGCTCCGAAGCGTTCCGAATGCCACCCGACGGGATGGCCGCGATTCGCGGCAGAGCGATTAAACTGCGACGCCCCATTTAACCGCATGAGCGTTCATCGGACACACACCTCCCTAGGCCTGTGTCTGCCTCTGCACGGATCAGCCTCCTTAGGATTCTAATGAACTTGGCTAAGTCATTGCTTTAATGTATTGCAAAAATGTCTTTCAAAATAGTCTGTAAATTCTCGGTTGCTTGGATTGGAAATGTTGCAATAAAGTAAAAACATTCTTTCACAAAATTCCATTAAATTCAATCGAACTATAGGCGTCAACTACAAGAATCCATCAGCAGCATCATTGTCTAGGTAATTTCTAGATGCAGTCAAGTGCAGAGTTATCCTCCATTATACCCTCCGGACTAATATACGTATAGCCGGAAGAGGCGAACTCAGTTGTGCCTGCTGGGGCACGCGAAAAGAGACGCAGTCCTCGAGGATTGAGCTAACGCTTAGATGTATTCATCTAGGACTGAAATGTACGAGGAAGTCATACAACGTCAGTTTGAAATATGAATTTACCGTTTGACAGTTCGAGCAGCAGTTTCCCTTAGACTCTAGAGAAAGGGGCTGACAAAATATGCCTATCAGTTCTCGAACATACCTTGTTCATCCCGCGTGACCCCGCGCCTAAAGATAGGCGACCGGCAGCCGTAGTGTACTCTGTACATTACTGACGTTCCCGGGTACGGGTATTATTACTGTACCCGTACCCTAATCCGTACCGTACGGCACAGCACTGCAGTATACGGTACGGTACGATACTAGTCCGGACCGACCGTACCCGTGCTACATATCGAGAACCTGGAATCCACCCTACAGCGTACTGGCCTACCCCACTCGTACCCTACTTGGTACCTATAGTTACGGCAGTATGGTACGATACGGCCATAGCACCTGTACGCTTGCCGACCTTTACCTGCGACTTCAGCACAAGCAACGCCCAGCTTGATGTGCCAGCGCATCAAATGCCGCCGAGCAGGACGGCCGCCATTCGCGGCCGAACAATTAAACTTCGACGCCCCATTTAACCGCATAAGCGTCCACCGCGGGCATGCGCCTCCTAAGGTGTCGGCCCGATGGGACAGCTGCGCTCGTGAAGAAAATGGCCGGGTTGTCACCTCCTTAGATTTATAACGACCTCGCTGAGTGTTCCAAGTTGTTGCGAATAATACGAGCTACCTTCCACGTGTTCTAAAATGTGTTCTGCGCAAACACACGCTTATTGATATTGTGACGTCTGCTGCAACAAAGCCTGACCATGATACAATCGGTGACTGGCGGCATGTCCAACATGATTGGAGGTAAGCGATGATAGAGTGGTGGAAGCAGACACGTGGTCCTCTACTTTGCGAAACATCATACTTTCGGTAAAGAGAGCTGCCAGTGGTAAGGAACAACTGGCAGGTTTGAGAAGCGATCGAGACTAGAAAAAGAGTAGTTTGTTATTTAGCGAGAGGCATCGACAGGACGCTTGTGAGAGGTAGCAAAGTTAGCGAGAATCAATGCATGTAGAAAACTAACAAGGAACTTCAACTGATTTCTCAAGAAGGAGCAGCTGCTGATTCTATCCGGCTGGGCTGCATAAGAGTAGTCCAATACTCGGCCAAGAAAGGCGAGCTCGTACTAGATAAGTTTGGGACAGCACGTGACCATTTTATCAAAAACGGAGAGGAAGCGTATGATAGACTGACGAGGGGCAGCCGATGTTGCATGAGTGAGGAGCACCCCATGACTGTTTGGTAGGTCAGATCATGTATGTCTGATGGGCTAATGGGAGACAATCTCCAGGAGAAACACACACTGACAGCTCGTTTGTCTTCGGCGTCGGAGGCGCTGGCTATGCTGGACACGAACAAGGAGAAGACCACAATAGACGGGTCGAGAGCAGCCCTAGCCCATCGGTGAGGACGGAAATTGCTACCTTCGCAGTTCTAAGTGGAAAATTGCACACTGAACCCCTTACTTTATCGCTTTTCCGACGCACCTTCCTTCCCGAAAATGTTCACACTGGAAGGTGGGCCACTTAGTAGCTGCTTTTCATGTGGGCACAGCCGGTAGAGCCAATAGCCTCCACTAGGTCTTCCATTAGCCGGCTCTGGAGAAAGGACGATGCCAAGTCACCGTTTGCATATTTCAAGAGCTTATTCCGTCCTGGGAACCTATTCGACTTAAGCAACTGGAATGCTGAGGACGGTAAGTTCCCGGCCTATGCAAAAGCCAGCCCGGACCCACGAAAGTGTATGCGTTTCAAGACGTACATATGTATGGTGCATAGTAAAGATCGGCGCTGGTACACCGTGCCGTACCCGTGGTGGACCCTCCCGTGCCGTGTTGCCGTGCCGTGTAATAGCTAGGAACCACGGATGCATCATAAAATTGCTTGAAGAATGCGCGTGTTCATACCTTGATGGAAAGACGAGGCTTTGAATCACGGCTACTTGGAAGCATACAGGGCTTACTCGAAGGGAGCTCGTGGAGCTCCCTTGGAGCATGCTGTACTGCAGGGAAGCATGTACGGGCGCTGCATGGATGTATAGGGTCGCTGGACGATTTATTCAGTGGAAGCATGTCAGTGCAAGCACATGAAGCAGTGAGTATTTAGGGAAGATTCGTTTTGGAGGTCCACTTCCCGGTAGCATAAAGCACTTGCATTGGAAAGCCGTTCGGTGACTTTGAGGGAAAATGGCCAACTTCCGGTTGACGGGGCTATTATCCGTTCGTGCGCCGGCCCGACTTATTGTGCCCGCATGACATCCGAGTTAGTCAGACCTACGCATTGTCTTTGAACGTTGAGCCAAGATGAACTTTGCAATGTTTGATCAAGTCAGTCTAGCGTCCCATAACGACTGTAAGTTGTAGCCGTAAAAACGAATATCCTTTCTTCTGCATGCTGGCTGATTCTTCACTCGAGAAGCTATGCTTTAGTTGCCCGGGGATGGAAGCTGGTGCAGAAGTGTATCCCACGCATCATCGAGTATGGAAGAAGCGAAGGGATCCTCCAAGTTCACGAGTACCGGGTAAGTTTGAGCCGACGGTTACGGAGCAGTTTGGGCGAGACTGTGCTGAACACCGACACATAGACGGGGGCTCTCGAGACTCCGAAACCTATACCAACGGCGAATTAGGAACTGTTTGCTAAGACGTCAGGGCATTTCTATTTTACGACCTTGTTAGTCCAATTCGTGCAAGATTTGTCGGGAAGTACCAGGAAACGAGCAAAATATACTAAAATGTTGGCCTAAATCGGCAGCATCTTTTTCGATTTCTTAAAGCTATAAATGATGTTTTTGGCGAGACTTTTCCGAACACCGAGGCAGAAACCCCCGAAACGCAGGGACCGAACCACCACCACGCTGTAGCAGTGGATCGAACCTAACAGCTAGCACAACGGAACTTGTAAAGATGTGACTTAGCAGATTCTAGGGTGCCGCATTCAACATCTCCAACATTACCGGCGTTGTGCTGGCGGCGCAAGAAGAAGCTCAACATGCGAAAGAGCATCGTACCGGCGACAAGGTCAATCTGCCCACGAACGACATTACGATCATGCACGAAGCGATACCGTTCCTGCCGGTGCCGGTGGCGCTGATTTGTCTCTTCCTCAACATATTTATTCCTGGATCGGGTAAGTACTGGTCCTGGTAATCAAGATCTCTTCACTAGAATTCCTCGCAGACTTATTCTTAAGAGCGCACCTCCTTAGCGCGACATTTTCCTAAATACCTAACCTAGTCACTAGTAGAGATGACGCACCATGTCGTACCGTACTAGAGTTCGGCGCCCGTACCAAGGTACGGGCCAAAACAGTACCCGCATTATACGGCACGCAACACGACACGGGATGGTCCACCACGGGTACGGGTACGGCACGGGTGCCAAAAACAAGCCGTGTTTTATGCCGTGTTATTAAAACACGGCTCGGTATTCTTAGGTCCACCACGGCACGGCTACATGGCACGGGAGGGAACACAACGGGAACGGGTAAGGAACGGTTGGTTCCACCACGGGTACAGGTACGGCACGGGGTACCAGCGCCGATCTCTATACCGTACCACATTGCCGTATTTACGGTACCGCAGTACATTACTGAGTACGGTACGGCGCCCGACGATCCCGTCTTCCATGCCGCACCGTAGCACACTTAGTGCTACGGCACGGAGTTTTTGGCTCAGTACAGTACGGAGTAGGGCTGGAGCCTGCCCGGGCCCCGGACCGAAGATGAATCCGAATCGAAGAAAAAGTTTAAACCAGTAGCCGAATAGCGCATACCGAAGCCCAAAAAAAAAACACGAATAACGAAGCCGAATCCGAATTTCCCCCAGCCCTAGTACGGAGCTTGGTACGGCGTGGTCCGCATCATCGCTAGTCACTTGTGCTTTCGATTCGATGTTACGTCGCTCGTCAAACGTCCTCGATAATTCTCCAGCGCTCCAACTGTCGCGCCTCGCTGGTCTCAGCTTTAGTGCTCGTCAGTTGTAAATTCTCGCTTGTATTGATTGCTTACTCAGTGTTTGTCGCTGGCCCATTTATTAGTTCTCCTCACTGGCAACGTCGGACCTAATTTACTCCTCTTCCGTCCTACGCACATGAAACTCGATGACCCATTAACCGCGTTCTTTTAGGAACCGTAATGAGCGGCATTAGCGCATTATGCATGGGTCAGCCGAGGATCAACCTAAAGGAAGGACGAAAGCTCGTGACCCTTGTGGTGAACTTTCTCGTCGGCGTCAGTCAGTTCTTCACGATCACCTTCATGCTAGTCGGCTGGTTCTGGTCCATCGCGTGGGGTGGACTGCTTATCATTCACTCGAGTAAGTTGTCGTATGCTGGGTGTTAGTGCCTTTTAGACGCTTGAGAAAGTGTTCGTTAAGAGGTCCAGGCGATAAGCGACTAAGGCACGCCGTCTTGGTTATTGTTTGCACTAGCTGAAGTTCAACTTAACGGGTTCTTGTTCTGTTCAGTTCAATGAAATTGTCTGGATGCGGACTTCAGCGTGTTGAGGTCTGGATCGCATGCGATTGAGGTCCGTTGCAAGGCCCTATATAGGTTGTCGGTGCTTTTTTGTGGCATATCCACATCGATCGACAAAATGCAAGCAGGTACTAGTCAGCCCTGCGTAAAATGTCGATGACAACTAATTGCACTGTGATTTCGTAGCGTCGTTCATTGTACTTACTGGTTTCCCACGTGCCTATGCTTCCATTTTGAATTCGTCGTAAGCGTAAAGGCAACCGATTAAATTACGGAGCGACCGATGAAACGCTCACGTAATTTAACCTCTTGTGGAAAAAAACTTTTTTGGCGCGCATGCAAGGCTTTGTTCTGTTATCAGTTACGTTTTTCCGCTGCAACTGGGTTATTTTCTTGGGGTCGGCACCCGTTTATTACGACCGGTCCCTAGTCTGGAGGGCACTCACTGTCTGCATAGCTTGACACTGAGGTTCATGTGTTACGTACGATCGATGACAGGTTCACCCCCATTCTTTAGTGCAATACCGCGAGGCGCTGCAGCAGCGCCGCCAAGAAGCCGTCGCCACCGCTGCCATCGAAGCACTCACTAAGGACTCAATCCTTCACCGACGCGACGTTCGGACGCTCGTCAAGGCGCACAAGGACAAGGTGCAGACGAACAAGACCAACGAGAAGGAGGCCGAGCCGGCGAAGGGTGGCGGCCCAAACAACGCGAACATGCTGAGAGTGGAAAGTTTGCCGGCAAAGTTGGCTGCGATTGTGAAGAAGTAAATAAAGCCTTGCTAAACGGACAGTATTTGACGAAACGTTAGGTGGCCACCAGTACCCGACAGACAATATTCCCCGGAACGCAGCGGTCTAGCGTCGGCTAGACGTGAGAAAGCCTTGAGCTAGTTCACTCAAGCAACGGCCTAGAACGACGGTATAAGTCCAAGTCGCATTTTGGGATTACTGATCGATCGTTGAGCTCTCACATTCTCAGTTTTCCTTTAATGTCGCCTTGCAAAGGGGCATCAGGTAAAGTCTTCCGAATCTAGTAAGCTTTAGGTCGGTGCAGAACGGAACGGATCGTTTGACACCGAGACGTTTAAAAAAGGCGCTGATGCGTGCCAGGGGCTGCACATGCATTATGTTAATGTGCCTTAGCACGTTGGAGTTTCCGACGTTTATTGAGCCTCCCACTGGCAATAGCGCGTCAATAGCATCAAGCACTACACGTTGAGTATACGTCACACACGATGTGAGTTTATTGCTGCTTAAAGAGGAAGAGGTACACTTCAATCTCGCAGAAATCATCGTTCCAGTCGACCGTCCAAGCGAAGACATCCAGCTGCTGCGGCATCCGCTTACAGCGGAATGAGCTCATAGAACACGGCGACGCGTTGAAGTTAGCCGGGATCCTGCGCTCGAGAAAGTCGTTCCGCGGTATCGGCACGTCGGTCTTTGATGGGACGTGAAGACGCTTCGGATCGCTATGACGATCTACCACGTCCCACAACAATTCGACGGACTCCAGTGCTTCATTGATGCTTCCCTCGCTGACGAAGCTCTGAAGAGCTTTTTCATTCGCTTATTCGAGTTGCAACAGAAGCATTAGGACTAGGCAACATGACTTACGTCGATGAACCGATCAATCCATTCTTCTGCACCGTCATCGTGGCACCTTATGCAGTAGTTACGAAATCCCTTGCCATCTTTCATGACAAAGCCCGGAGCAGGCATGGCGTTTTGGAGCACCTGAAATTGGCGCGAATAAATTACTGGCACCACGTCACATGCATCTACTAGCCTCGACACTAGCGGGTTTTTACCTGATCTCCAGTGTCGCCCTACCTCGTTGTGCTACACCATCACGACGATTCGAAACTGTTGGTGGTCCCCCATTAGTTTAGTTTATAGTGTTGCCGTTATTGGGATTTCACGGTGGGGGGGGGGATTTGCCCCCCCCCAAAACAGCAAAGATCTGCTTATGTTGCCCATGTTCGTACCAAGGCCACCCGCCTAGATCTAAGCTATCCGAGTACCATTTGCTCATTCTCGCCTAAAAGCAAACGGACTTACACTCACCCTCATGTCGCAAGACTGAATAGTTGCCCGGAACGAGTCGCGGTTAAGCAGTGCCAAAAGGTCCGAGCTATGGACCGAGCCATCGGAGTTCCACGTCTTTGCTTCGACTTCAGCTTCAAATGCAGTTGGACGCAGGTGATTCACGACCAGGTCCACCATGTCCATGTTGTCAGCTCCCGGAGCATAACGAATCTCGATGCTTCCAACGCGTGAAGTCGTCTTTGGCAGCCAGTACTCCAGGAACTCTCGCTCGGAGAAGGTGATGAACGCAATTGCGATGAAGCAGTTGTTCAGACGACGGTGTATTGTCTCGAAAGTCTCTGCCGATAGTTGATCCTTAAATTCCGGCACAATTTCGTCTTCGTCGCCGGTGAGGGTGATCTTGACGTCCTTGCCAGTTACGCCCATACACATATCGTCATATCCCTGAAACTGACGTTGGTTTTCGTTCCGACGACAGGAATCCTTATCGATCGCCCGGAAAATACGTGAGATTCTCATGGGAAGGGATGATCTTGAAAGTTTTCACAATCGTTCACTGGGGTAGGGGGGTCAGCATGGTGCTCACGCGGACACGAGAACGTAGCAAGGTGGAACGCGCGTGGTCAGGCTCGTGAATCGCACGTATATTCTGGACGCTCCTTACTGCTCACAGAAGGTGGGTGGGAACACTAGAAAAGCAACTAACCACGTAGGCGACGTGGACTGGTCGAAGCGCCAGTTTATTCGTGGAGTCGATCATTTGTCGGAAGCCCCTAGTGACAAACTGAAACAGGTCGAGCCCGTCGCGCGTGAGGAAGCGGAGAGCTTCGTAGATTGGTTCAGGACGCATTTCGTTCACGCTGAAATGCGGTACGAAATGAGACCCATGTATATGCCATGAGTACCCCGGAGAATAGCAAAGCACGTAGATCCAATGAAAGAAAGTCTTAAAAATGAATACAGATCTGACCGAAGTCACGGAAAAGCTAAGAAGGAACAGGCAAGTGCAAGTACCTTAAAAGCATACGAAAAAGCGAAACTAAAGACGCTACGTGGAACTTTAACGTTGTGTTTCAAAAGCCCGCCGTCGGGTCCGCGAAATTCTCGGTGTTCTTTTTATTAACTTCTCTGTGGCCGACCGGAGAAACGCACCAAACCGGGATTCATGGAATCGACGAAGGTCGAATGTAAACGGGCACCTGTCACATCCAATAACCGTCAACGACTGCAAAACACGCAAAGCCAAAGGACTGATTTTCTTTCGGGGCACTTTAAGCTTTGGTCCCGACAAAGTGGTCTACAGAAAAAGTCTTAGCTGACGTTCGCGTTTTGTAAGGCAGTTTTTAAGTGCACCGTTCTCATCAGAAATTAGACGGTGTTATGTATTCAAAGCCAAAGCGAATTTCAGCTGGGGCACCCATTTTCCCAGGTTTCATTCATAATTTCTTACTTCACAACTGCGTACTCGGAACAAAGGCCCGACAATGTAATGACAACTAGATACACACTTTCAGACGTAACCTGAACAAAGTGACACCGCTTAGGTGACATTGAGGAACTAATCAATGTCTTTGTTGTTTCGCGGGTGTGACAGCGGCTCTGGGCCGCTTCCCCTTCCCAGTGGCGGTGACTGGCAGCTCCTCACTCGGGTGCCCCACCGCGGGCTCTTAGCGCTACTGCCCAGTCGCTGATCGGCTGCATTTGACGCGTCTGTTGCCCGGCGGCACTTGCCGAGTCGACCACCCGGCGGAACTTGCCGAGTCGACTACCCGGCGGCACCGGCCGAGACTACCCGCCGCTGCTGCCGAGGTGGTGATTGCCTCGTTTGTTGCCCTGGCCATCTTCCCCGGATGCCGCAAACCCACTGACGGGGCGGTAAGGACCCCTGGGTCAGCAGCGGTGGTGAGAACATGACTGTGGTGAGCGGAAAGCCCGCGCAATACATCTGCGTGACGGTGAAGTGGGGAAAAGTTGAAAAGAAGCCAGTGGATGCTGGATCGAACGCTTCCGGCCCACTTTAATCAAGGGTCAGTGGGACAGCTCAAAATTTCTTGAGAAATAGGGCCGATAATGCTTAAACGTTGGCCTAAAAAGGCAAAATCACGGACCGGCTCAACGGGCGCCATTTTCGTCCATATGCCGTGCCGTGGTGACCCTTCTTATACCGCGAGCCGGGCCGTGATCACTTTTCTACAGCACGGCACGGCCCTATATCTCTACTTTCGGCCAGTTTAGCCAACGCTTTAGTTTATGGTCATACCTACACGCATGCATGTTCTTAGCATGGCATGCCGCATGCATCGCATAGCGCATGCATTTTCGTAAGTTTAATTCGCCTGTAGTTGCGACAAGTTCTGCCGATAATTATTGCATGCAGCTGTTGACTAGCCTGAAATAGCGGTAAGAAGACGCTAGAAACACGTAAAGCTCCAAGCTTTTTACAGTCCCTGGTATCTTCGTGGGCCACCAGTCGCGAAGGTTGCTGCGTTCGAATCATGCCGACCGGACCGCCTCGGCATCTTACCGTCAGCATGTAGCCGAGCACAGCGTCGCCGTTATGTTCGTCGAGAACCTTCGCAGTCGGAAATCCGTTGCGTTCGCCGAGGCGCTGTATTGCCATCGCGTAGCCGGCAGTACTCTGGCTTGCAGTGTACATTCCGTATATAGTTGTCTTAAACATCAATTTAAAACTTAAAGTTAAGCAAAAATGCCTTCGCTAGTCCTTTACGATGTAGCGGAGCGAATTTGCTCCGAGCCTCGAAATATTGGCTTGCTGACTTGTGACCGTCGACGAATAGGGCACACGCACCCTCAACCCTCGGGACTACGTGGTCCGGTCTGAGAAGCCAGAATATAACGCTACTAACATTCGTCGGGGTGATACGTCCTTGGGGAGTTCTGAGGCGTGGCCCGCATCATGCCGGCCTGGGCGTGCCGGCGGCTAAAGATAAAACCTAAACGAAACTTAAGCATGACCACCTAGACACCCCTCAAGCGCCTTTCGACGCCTTCCTTAAGTACCACGGCAAGAACCTTTCCCTTTCCATTCGCATATCTTGCCAGTCGATGTCGATGACACGTCAAGGTTAATTGCGGCGGAAGCTTGTCATTCGACGCATACTTTTTTCATTAAAAGTTGACTTCCACGCTGCTGCGCGAGAACGGACAAAATAGAACAACAGACTTCCGAACATGGCACGCATTAGGGCTGAGCAGAAATCAACGGTGAATGTCGAACTAGATCCGTTTTAAACCTGGCCCCGTGATTGTGAGTAACGGACTGGGCTAAGCACGAACTGTTTCTGAGGTTTTATTGAAGCCTGCCGCTAGCACTGGCCTGCGCGTTAAATGAATTAGACACAACAAATGCATGAATTTACTGACGTTGGAAGAGTAAGAGGTACGCCTCAATGCGACCATGTTCCCAGTCGACCGTCCAAGCAAAGACTTCGAGCTGCTGCTGCGGCTTCTTCTGCAGCGGAAGGAACTCAGAGAACACGGCGATACGCTGAAGTCTCCCCAGATCCTGCGCTCAACAAAGTCGTTACGCGGAACTGGCACGTCGGTCTTTGACGGCACACGAAGACGCTTCGGCTCGCTAGGGCGATCTTCCACGTCCCACGACAACTCGACGGATTCCAGTGCCTCGTTGTTGGTGCCCTCGCTGACGAAGCTCTGAGGGCAATTTTCGCTACTTTCACGAGGCGCAGCAGAAACGCCGGCACTTGGCGCTATGACTTACATCGATGAACCGATCAATCCATTCTCCCGGACCGTCATCGTGGCATCTTATATAGTAGTTTAGAAATCCTTTGCCATCATTTATGATGAAGCCCGGAGCTGGCATAGCGTTTTCGAAGACCTGAAGACAATGCATACATCGGAACTTTTTAGGGTATCGTAGAGACCTTGTTGCGAGCCTCAATAAGCCCTCAGTTTAGACTGATCAACCTTGTCTAAAAGTAGACAAACTGTCACTCACCCCCAGTTGGCAAGTCTGGAGAGTTCCTCGGAACGAGTCGCGGTTCAGCAGCGTCAGACAGTCCGAGTTGTGGACTGAGCCATCCGAGTTCCACGTTGTGGGCCCGACCTCAGCGTCAAACGAAGTTGGACGCAGGTGGTTCACGGCGAGGTCCACCATATCCATGTTGCCTGCGTCTGGGCGAAAGTCGATCTCGATGCTTTCCACGCGAGAAGTGGTCCTTGGCAGCCAGTACTCCAGGAACTCTCGCTCGGAGAACGTGATGAACGCAACTTCGATAAAGCAATTGTTCAGGCGGTGGTGTATGAGCTCGAAAGTTGTTGGCGATAGCTGCTCCTTAAAGTCCGGCACAAACCCGTCTTCGTGTGAGATCTCATCTCTCAGTCCGATCTCGACATCCCTTGCAGTTCCAGCCAGTGGCGTAGCTAGGACCCCTCGGGAGGGGGGGGCACCTAAGGGGGGACCCTTACCTATTTTTCGGCGCCGGCCTTCGGCCGGCG
>JNEY01000021.1:528526-552937 GCA_020875895.1 Aphelenchus avenae
CACCGACATCTCTGCAAGGAATCTAGTGACCCGTGACCAATTCGGATTTGTTCCTAAGCGCTCATGCCCACTACAACTGCTAGCATGCCTCAAGGACTGGCATGACGACCTGGATCAAAAGTCTAACGTTGACGTTATATATTTTGATTACGAAAAAGCTTTTGACCGAGTAAAACACTCGATACTCCTTGAGAAACTAAACAATTTTGGCATCCACCTGACCATAAGACGCTGGATAGCTAACTTCCTTACCGGTCGTACCCACAAAGTTAAGGTCAACGACAGTTTTTCCTCAGAATTTTCTCCTGGTAGTGGAGTGCCTCAAGGCTCGTCCCTAGCGCCGCTTCTGTTCCTCATATTCATTAACGACTTACCAAGCCGCTTAACTGACAAATGTAAAATGAAACTATTCGCTGACGACTTAAAAATCTATAGAGCCGTTAATAGCTTAAATGATGCAGTAGAATTACAGGAATGTATCGACGATGTAGTCCAATGGGCAAATGAGAATTCACTCAGCTTAGCAGCCAAGAAAACAGTCCTCCTACGCCTAGGGAAAAAACCAGTTGACTTCATCTACTCAGTAGAAGGAGTCCCCCTAGAAGCCTCCAGGGAAGTTCGGGATCTCGGGATCATAATCGACTCTGAGCTTAGTTTCGAGCCTCACATCAACAAAATAGTTCAGTCAGCAAACATTTCCTTGCATCACCTAATAAGAGCACTGCCCAATGTCGACCTAGATCTGTTTCTAAAGGCATACAAAACATACGTTCGTCCTAAGTTAGAGTACGGTACAGAAGTGTTCAACCCGCATTTGAAAAAACTGATACTTAGATTAGAAAAGCCCCAACGAACTTACACAAGAAAGATTATGCGGTTAAAGAAGCTTCCTTACGATTCCTACGAGCACAGACTCCAGCTTTGCCATCTCGATTCCCTCGAATTCAGACGGGCTATGACTGATCTCTCAACAACCTTTAAGATTGTTACTGGCGCATATGATCTCGATAACGATGTTCTCTTTTCAGCTCCTTACAGGTGCAATCCCCGCCTCCACTCCAGAGCTCTCTTCAAGCCACCATTCGCAGCTGTCTCTCAACATGCATTGTGGCATCGCGTCATCAACGCCTGGAATAATCTTCCTCTCACCACCGACCTGTGCAATAATGCGCCCTCTTTTGCCAACTTCACTCATTCTCTCGACCGTACCTTCATTCTTTCTGATCCCACATTTCCTTATTACAATGTATTCCACTGATTTGAACCCCCAACTCACATGGACTCTTGTCCCTATGTTGGTGTACTTTTACTTGCTTTCGCCTTGCATACCTTGTGGATGTTGCGAAGCAATAAATCAAATCAAATCAAAACATGCCTGCCAGGCATATTAAGACAGATGCGTGCGAAGTTCGCACGCATCCATGTTCGCACTGCGGACAACTGATATGCAGTTCAGAATTACATTATTTCAAACCTTTTCAGCATTATAAGCAGGTGAGAACGGTGAACGGATCATTTGAGACCGCGTAACGGATATAAAGAAGCGTCGTGGTCAACTTTTTCCGCTTCGGTAAGCCATCGATCTCCCCGACTGACGCTGCGATAGGCACAAGCCTTAGCAGCATTCGAAGTACACAATGGCTCAGTACACAAGAGACAACGTTTCCTTCGCTGTTGACCTCGTGCGGAGTTCTGTGCAATTTTCAAGCATTGTCTAAGCGATCGAGTAGGTTGACGCTTTCTCCGCAAGACACTGCGCTTTTTGCTCACATTCACGTAGCGCTTCGCGGAACATCTCCACTAGTCAACCGGAAATTGATCACCAGTACGTTGCTTAAGCTGTAGCGATTTTTTTCGCGCTATGTCAATACTTAGTACGCCGTTTGGATAGGTCACTTTCTGTGGCCGGCGTAAGTGGCTGTTATACTTTGGCATTGTGCCGCGCTTCCAAAGGACGCCACGTGGAATGGCGAGGCTGTCGCACTGCAGCTATCACGTAAAGATGTGCTGCTGCAAAATTAATCGAATAACGACTGTAGTTCCACTTTGGCCTACACCATTTTGTTCCGCAATCGCTGTGCTGTGATGGCATATTAAGTATACGCTTTTTCAGGAGCCATGCATCCCGCTCTCTTCTTCGAGTCGTTCTTCTTCTGCTCTCGCAACAACCTGGAGCGCCTTCAACCGCTCTCTCGATCGCTTCTCAACATGATCGCTAACGGCTCGAAAGTTCTCCCTCTTCGTTCCATTGACCGCGTCGACATGGTACGTTGAAAACGGAATGATTAGCTCATACTAAGCACTGTCGGACTGAACCCTGTGTGGCTAGACTGAGCTGAAATTACGCCGGATGTGCTTCGAAAACAATTTATGCGCATTCATGTACTTAAACTGTCTTTTCCAGGACTGTTGGGATCCGGAGGACGTGATCCTCATTTACGTCGTGGAGTGGTGCAACATGCAGCCGGACTACGAGGCCTCTATTCACGCAGATTTTGCCGAGATCTTCCTCCGGCTGCAGAACACTTGTATCAAGCGCTTCTGCGTCGCGATATGTGACAGCCCCTTCCTACGCTACTGGAACGCCCAGGAAACCGCCTCCTTCACCGTGTTGCGCATCGACTTCCATCTACCGGGATCGATGAACTACGTTGTCCTTGACTTCATTATGAACCACCTTCGACCGAAGACGACAGCGTGCGTCGAGATTGACGAATCCTCGTGGCAATATAACGGCTACAACAGCGAGCACCTGCAGCTTTTGGCTCGCGATTCGTTCCGAAATAACCTCCAAACGTGCCGCTTGGATGTAAGCATTGCGTCCATCGTCTTCATGTTGTATATTCTTGTTGCGTAGTATGTGCTGAGACCCTAGAGCATATTTAGGTCGATGGAAACGCCTTTCCTCCGCCGGCATTCTTCCTCAACGAGCGCGGATACTCGAACTACGAGCTGGCCTGCTATGACGCGAACGTAGCGGACGGAGTCGATGGCCTCATCGAGGTATGTGTTCGTCAAACCAGCGCATTTGCTCAATAATGTGAAATCTTCCTTCCCTATTAGGATCGACACGTGACGGTCTTAAGTGGCAAAATCTAAAGATTCGTAATCAATCCCTATCCTGCTTCACTCCTTGTTCTTAGGGCTTCATCCGCGATGGCTGCGCTAACATGAAGCTCCAGTCGGTGTACATCAAGTGCGGCGAATGGGGCGAAGACCGGTCGTCACCGGCGCCAAAGCAGCTCATCAAGCCGACGGAGATCGACATGCCTATTCCCAAAATCGACTCGACGTCGTGGCTCACTTGCGACGACGACCACCACCAAGTATCTCAGTGCGAGATACACTCCTTCGTGAACACAAAGCAGTGGAAGCAGATGGAGGTCTACAAGTGGACCGTCGAATACGATGGTGGCTACTGTCCCGGTGGCGGCTGCTTTCGCAATACGACTTATATTCTCCACTGTCGCGTGAAGAACCTCTGAACTAACATGTTCTGCGATTTTTGCTTCTCGTACTAGTTCTTTATCTGCATCATAAGCACTAACTAGAGTCTCCTTCTTTCCAGTTCCCCTCGTCCGGCATTGCGTATAGGCCCGATTCAAGTGCGTGTATTTTCCATGAACGGGCATCCATTGCACTGTAAAATGAGCTTGAATAAAACTACCTACTGGTGTCTCGTGTACGAGTCGTTCGTGAAAGGGGCGCAATAACTGCGTAACGGATCTCTTCTTCTGTGCCGGATTAAGTTCGACGAGTGTGTTTACGACATTTGTGCTACACTCTTATGCCACAAAGGCGTTCCCGCATTTGTTCCAGTAGGTAGGGGATACGAGAAAGCACTCACTGTAGCCGGTAATTAAGCAGGGCTTCGAAATTCTTTATTCAGTGCAACGACAATTAGACTTTAGAAAAGCACGTAAAGCTCCAGGTTTTTCGTAGTTCCAGGTATCTTCGCGGTGCCACCAGTCGCGAAGGATGCCGCCTCCGACGCGAGGACCACCTCGCTGTCCGGACGATCTCGGCCACGAATCGTCAGCATGTAGCCGAGCGCAACGTCGCCGTAAAGTTCGTCCAGAGCCTTCGCGATCGGAAATCCATTGCGTTCGTCGAGGCGCTGCATTTCCATTGCGAAGCTGCTAGTGGCCTGGCTTGCAGTCTGCTTACTCATCGTTTGCGAGTATAATTGCCTTAGACGTCAGCTTGAAACTTCAGGTTAATCGAAAATGCCTTACGCTAGCTCCTGTACGATGTTAGTGGGTACGCCCCGATGACGTAGCCGAGTGAATGTGCTCTGAGTCTCGAAGTATTGGCTTGCTGGCTTGTGAACGTCGACAAATAGCGCACATCCGCCTTCAACTCTCGAAATCACGTTGTCCGCTCCGCGAAGCCAGAGTAGCACGCTGTTAATACTCATCGGCGTGATGCGTCCTTGGGGAGTTTTACGGCGAGGCTCGCATGCAACGCGCGACCGGTACCTAAAAGACCAACACTCAGATCATGGACTTAGGCTAAAACATTCCCCTTCTCTACTGTAAACACTCCACGTCGTGTCTTTGTCGGCTTCTCAATCTTACGCAGCCTTCGCACGCGCTCAAGCTTAGTCTTAGGCTGCTTCTTGGGGCTTAGGCTTAGGAGAGCCTATGCTGTCATGGGGTATTTTTCATACGGGGGAAATGTACTTGTGGAATGGTTTCAAATGTAATAATCCCATGACGCTATGTCAATGAGCTATCATATACTGAAAATGTGTAGGTTTGAGGCCAAGCGTGTCTATTTGCCCCAAGGCCCTCTGAAGCGCTCTTCGACGGGTTTTGCCGGCGTACCAGGGCAAAAACCTTTCCCGTTCCGTTCGCATTGCTTGCCAGTCAATGACACGTCCCGACGACCACACAGCGTCCAGCCTTGCCAGGTGCTCTTTAACCGGCTCTGATGGTTTCACGCGCTGAAACGAGACGTTTGTGAACCGGCAGTAGTTGTATGCAAACACACCGCTCTCCGCTTGAAGTAGTCCCCGGCGCTTTTGAGCCCTTTCGCAATCTTCTCGGCCTTCTCGAGCGCCTGTCTCTCTCGCTTTCTCAGCAGCGTTGGGTCTGCACCCGAAACCTTCTGGCAAAAGCCTACCGCTGTCAGCTAGGGAAACCTGCATACGAACCGAAAGACACTGGTTGTGCTTACAGCTCGTATCGTATCCCGAAGGAAGACGTTTGCCAGCGATTCGAATTTCAACACGTTGTCTTTGTACGTTTGGAGCAGTGGCGTTATCATGTCGCTAAAAGAGTGAAGTTATTTGCGACGGTCGTTATGAGCCTATGGCTCCATTCTGTACGTGGACGGTACTAAACACAAATGGGCACTCGTCGGTTCGGAGCCGATTCATTTTACCCAAAAGCTTCCGGCTAAAAAGCTAAAAACGGGAAAACGATTCAAATCAGATTGCATAAATCCCAATTCCGAAACCCGCTATTCGATGCGATTCGGATTCCGAGCAGCTCTGTTAGTAAGCTAGCGACCTCAACCCTTACGATGACAACGGTGGAATGGACGCAGCCGAATCGACAGCCGCAAAGTCGATTCGCTCCGGGACTACCGCAGTGATCATCTGGAACGTGTGCTTGAGCAACAAAGCCGCTTAGTTGCTCACAAACCGTTAGTATATCGTGCGGTGGATGTGCGTTGCATGCTCTGCGAAGTTCGACTTCACTGCTTCTCACGTCCACATTGACGTCAAGGTAGTTTTCGATGTTTTCCTCCAGGCTTCTCAGGGGAATAGGGACGTCCTAAGTTACTTTTCGGTTAACTTCACGCCGGGGAATGACTTTTTCTTACGCGCTCGTAGAACGTCCAAGTCGTGTGTAGCTTCGAGTCGAGAAAGCCCTTCTGGATTTCCATGCGCAGAAGCTCGGTGGAACGCTTCAGTTCTGCGGAATACTCGTTTTTCGTGTCGTCGAACTTCCGCCGAAACTCCTCGATGCCACGTTGATTGGCAGGTCGACATTGCTAAGACATAGCTTGGCATAACTATTTTTCGTAGTTTTATTTTTTATTTTTCATTTTATTTATTTTTATTTACCTTTATTTTTATACTGTATTTAATTTTATCTATTTTTTAAATTTTTTACTCGAAAACTTACGGAACCAGCGGCTCTCCAGATGCTGTTCGCCAGGTTGATAAGAAGGCCTGCGGCCGAGAAGACGGGTGAGGCGGCTACCGACACGACCCGCAAGGTGAACCCCAGTAAACTCAACCCTATTCCGGCAACTGGCAGCGCCTTTTGAACCTCTCCGTCCAGCTGCTTCGCTCGTCGCATCTCATCGTCGCAGTCGACCGTGCCGAATCGCCGAGCATAAGCTTTGGCCGGCGGCGAAAGTGCAAGGCTTCGGTTCGCTAAATGCCGAGGTGGCACAACGTAGTCGCGAACAGAATGCAAGGAAAAGATGCACCTAATAAACTATTATGGGTCATTCGCCCATTCCTAAATTCGGTCTCTCTATGAGCAGGATGGGTGACCCCGACACCGAACCAAAATCTGTACATCTTCAACATAGCTGAGCTTTTAGTATCACCCTACGACTTGCTAGCACTGGCTGGCTCATGCCTTACATTCTTAAAAGGCTACCGTTGCTATTGTATGAAATGACCCCTTGTTCCACTGAATTAAGAACTCTCGGCAGTGAACTGAACTATACTTGACCTGATTCAGTTCATGTTAGTTCAGTTCATTATATCCACGTTCAGTAAAACACCTGAACTAACTTACCGTTTGAGGCGTACGCCACAGCGACTATTAGGCCAGCTAAAAGCGTGCCGCATCTTAGAGACGACCGCATCGTTACTAAGGAAGAGGACGGTGTAGCGTGCTGCCGTATCACATTCACCCGACACCCACGAGGCCCAAACGCATAATTCGCTTGACTGACGTCTGTCAACAATATTGTTTGAAACCTCTGAACGGATCGCGTAAAATTGGCTTTTAAGTATTGACTCTTGAGCAGCAGTAATGCTTTACACCTCTTCTCCTGCATTGGCCCCTCAACTGCAAGTGCCTCGACACGTGGCGGAAACTTGTCATGCGACGCATACTTTATTCATCGAAAAGTTGGCAGGCCACTTCTCGTAATTGCGTGAGAAACATTCTTGTTCGAGCATATGGAAACACGTGACGCCGACGGTGTCATTTTGCCCTATTGGTAGTGGACCAGCGATGCATTAAATCACAAAGACTTTCTGCAGTCGACTAGTGAATTAAACAAAGTGGACATTCCTTTCGTTTATTCTATGTTCTAGGACTAGCAGAAAAAGAGACCTCGAAGGTTTTTAATAGACGACTTTATTGTGCAGAGATGTCTGTACACTCTCTCATAAGCTCATTTGACATAAACACTTTTAAGTTAAGTGGTGGATCATAGATTTTCTCTAACGACGAGCGCGACAACAAGGACGACGGTGAAGGCGATTGGGTACTCTGTGCAGTGGCGAGTCCTATGCGACCCACGGTTGCAGTAGTCGTGGTCGTAGCAGACGCACGTCCGCAACTGCGTGATCGGATTCGTCCGGCATCCCTCCGGCTCGAGCTCGTAGAAGCGCGTGTCCGCTGGCAGGCAGGTGAGTGCGACCTGAGGGTCGTTCGGTTCGACGGGCGGTGGGCCCATCATCGTGCGCGAAGAGCCTGGCAGTCTGAAAGAATGGCTGGTTCATAGAAAGCTGCAACCATACCTAGACCCGCCGGGGCGGGCCGGTACGGGCCGGCACGGGCTTCAATTTTGCGAAAGTAACCGCTCTAGGGGCGGACCAGGGGTAGGGCCGGCCCGATTACGCCCGGTTGATGTCTCGGAAATTGGGCCAAATTTTCAACTAAATCTTGCCAAGCAAGCCGAAAAAGTGGCTTTTGCGGCGCTTGCGGCAGGCTATTTTAGGTGTGAAGACTCGGAACGTATATTAAACCCGCTATGCGCGATAAAAAAATCGCTATTTTACGTCAAGGTTGCGCCGTAGGATTTTAAGATTGCCGATTGCTCAAATTCAGCCCTATGATTTTAAGCCTCGCGCTTGCTGAAATTCAGCTAGTACACCCATTAAGAGGTGACTAGCCATCTCGGATATACGGGCGAACTTATGCGCTAGTGGTAACCTCTACAACCCAAGACATAGGGGTATGCAGAAACATTGTAAAGAATGATCAATCTTAAGATGCCGTAGCCGTAGCATGCCGATTGCAATGCTTGAACTGTGCAAGGCTTACGTATAATTCTAATTTGACACGTGCTTGTTAAATCGAGGCTTTTTTAACTATGTGCGTTTCGCTTCAAGGCTTCAAGGCCTCATCTTGCTTCTCAGGCTTCCGCCAAGCAAAACCCCGAGCGCATTCTTTCCAATTACTTTCCGGCTTTCTTCGCTCATCAACGGCTTCATTACTCGCAGCGCAACATTGTTACCCACTCTCCCTACCGCCAGCGGAGCATTCTCTCCCAAGCGCCGCGAGCGCTAATTGCGTTATGCGTGTCGCTTCAAGGCCTATTATTATCGAAATTCCCCGCTCGCGTCCCCGTGGGGCTGGCTGCAAAACGCGACGGTTTCCGAGCGACTTTCGTCTGGGAACTTAACAAAGCGAATAATGGTTTCCCGGGCGCGTCTTTTGAGCGCACCGAAAGCGTCTCCAGGCAACGATGGGACTCGTCGTGGAGCTAAAGGTTGGACGCCGGTAAAGATGGGAGGCTCGGAACACGGCAGGTAAACATGGGGTACGTTTCGGAAGGGTATTCGCGACGGAGAATACGCTGCTAAATCGCACTTGATCAAAGGGTCCAAGCGAAGATTTTGTTGTTCTTAGTTTCAAAAAATATACGGAAAAGCAGAAATCGCAAGTCCGTCGTCGGCATTGGTACTCGAGACCCAGAGCAAACCTACGTTTGAAACATTCGGATGCTGTGGATAAAGTGCAAGTGTTTGGTCCCTGGCTAAAAAACAAGCAAAATTTTCATGAGAATCTGGCTAGGAAGCCATGCGACAGCTTCGGAAAATGTATGAAATGTGTTAGTTTCCTAGTGCGGAACTATATGATGCCTCATACTTTCAGGTACAAGGCGAAGGGGCATCTGGCAGCTGTGCCATTTCGGTCGGCTTGAAACGTTGCCTCATCACCCCCTCTTGGCAGGGCCTAGGAATCCCCCTCCCAAGTTCGCTGCTGTCTATGCCCTTTACCGTTTACCATCATAATGGGTGTTATGATTGGGTAGGTATAACAACCCTGGATGCTTGCTTACCTGGTGACGCGAAGACATGCGACGCCGGTACACTCGGCGCACTTGTAGTCGCAGTTCGTACCTTCGTAGCATGTGAGCGCGAGAACGGACGCTGAAAGCACACGTGTTCATGGAGCACGTACCACTTGTTCTGATGACTTATCCCGCCGTATAGATTTGCTGAAGCCGTACGCAACGGTAAATGTCTTTCTTCTTCCTCCTTCGAGCAAACGATGCACTACGGAGTAATTTCCGTCAATCACCGGTCCATGAACCAGCGCAGCCCGGCCAGAGAGGGTCATCGAGACCCTCGTAATGCGTACCAAAAAATACGCCCAGAAAAAGTTCTGACATGACGGGTAGCGACTTGGGGGTAGACGAACTATTCACTCGTTCTATGCTATTTTTGAGTTGAACGTTCGATTATTCCAAGGAAAGTTCAGAGACGTAAATTACCCTCGTTTAAATTTCTGAGAGTCGATACAAAGCGCTATTTATCCACTTCTTTATTTGTTCATTGCCCATCCAACGAAGCCACTTACGTTGAGCACTAATGAGTACAAAGAGGAAGAGGACGACGACGATCCGCGACGAAAATAGCTGGCGCCGGAGCTGCGTAAGTGCGCTGAGGAGCCGGGGTCTACGACGCGGCATCAACCGACGACCGGCAGCGCGACGGCATTTGGGGTCAATTCCCACGTGCTTCAGAGGCTCCGCTCATGCGTCGACGCGAAGGTGAAAGTCCGCCTGTCGCGATGCTCAAAGCTGTGATTTAACCCGTCAATTAAGCGCTGAGATAAAAGTTGCAATTAGGCACGCGCATAGGCGGCCCGGAATGTCATGAGGCAAAAGGACACCTCCGTTGGGAGCGATTATGGGAGTCTCTGCTGGTACGTACGTGATCGCGCACACGCAAATTCGAAAATACTGCTGCTCTGAGTTCCTGCTTAATCGGTAATTCACCCGGCCACATTAATGGGACCACGACAATTCGGTACGAACGCGCGTAACAGGACGCTAAGGGCGAGGGAGAGAAAGTTCTTTGCAGCTACGAATGTCGGTCATTTATGAACCAACATTAGCGGTTATAAAAGCTTTTATGAGTACTACACAATAGAGAGATAGAGAGCGTGTAGGCTAGTCAGACAGCTCAGATAATCTTCCGGTGGCTGATCGTGAGTATCACGCCTTAAACAAAACGATCATGAAGAGCCCCCTCTCCCCAGCAAGGAAGTTTATGCGAAACGAGGCAAGCATATAGGCACGCCAACAAGAAGGTAGAAAGCCCAGTCGGCACTTATGCGTACGCCATCTGCACTACAAGCCAGTAAGGGCGACAACGGTAGGGTCTCTCTATGTGCTAGCGTGAAACTTCGTAACGACAGTCTTACGTTCGCTGCGCCTCAATGATGATCCGTAGAAGAAATCGTGATAAAATCCTGCTACGTGGTGTCGGTTTCAGCGCGATTCGAATTCTTCCACCGACAGGAAACGACAGTTTAGTCATCTCGAGAACAATGAAAGGCTCCTCGGAAGAGGTAAGGCAAAGGAAAAAAGGCACTTGCAACTGAGCGGTACCCTCGCTTATATGACTGCCTAACAAGCATTCCCTTCTGGCGAATGCGTCGTCGCGCACTTGTTTCAGTCGCTTCCGCCTTCCGGCGCCCAGCGGGCGATACACATGTCCATTTAGACGATAAACAAACATTTACCCTTTCCGCGACGGCGTCCCGCCGCCAGTCGGCTCATGTCCCTCTCTCTCTGGGTCGATAGTGATGCGAGCTCAGTGCGCAAATCCTTTTAGCAACGTTTGTTGACAGGCACGTTTTCAGCCCGTCGCGCACCGCGAGACTGGGTGCGCACGGAAAACATGCGCGAGGGGAAGCATGCACCAGCCACTCAGGAGCATGGGTCCAGGAAAATATCTGCGCTAGACAGGCCCCTCGAAAAAGAGAAGGTCTTCCATCGGTAGGACTCATTGCTGGCGACGGAGACGTTTTTTAAGCGCTGGAATCGATTTAGCGTCACCAGGGGAGTCATAAAGTGAGAGCAAGGACGCTAAATTTGGGTAGTGTCCCCATGACTCTTCCCCGATAGGAGCGCTGTGTGGGGTCAGAATGCATATGAATGATAAATGAAAGCCGGTGCCACCATGCCGAAAATATCGTCTACTGCCAGCGATTTTGCATAGGTAAAGACAGACCGTAAGTACTGCCAACGTTTATATAAAGTGCAATATGAAGGACCTCTTTTGGGTCGAAAACCTGCATTTTGGATTCGATTGCGCAAAATCACATCTGCCCTGGAATATCGGAAAATAGGGGCCAAATGCGCAAAAAATGCTGGTTGTACTCAACGCCCTTTGCTAAGGGCGTTGGGGGCAAAAAAATGTGCAACACACGAGTGTCGGTGACGCCTCATGACCCCTTCCTGGACACGTGTCCGCCCCGGACAAAGGAGGTCCATCATCTTCCCGAATGGGCAACAAAACCGCGCAGGTCTCCAAGGACTTGTCGCGGGGAATCAGCCCTGCTACGACTAAAAGAGACTTCATTTGTGTCCTGCATACTCGAACACGGAAAAACGGAAGCGGTCAGGAGTGGGCCGTTTAATTAGTTGTTCACCCACCCACCGAAACGTTCCACGGCCGAAGAGGGCTTACCCCTAGCGGCGGAGAAGCTGCAGTAGGGAAAGCCATACACTGGATGTGCTTACAAGTTTTTGCTATGAATCCAGGGAGAAACAAACTGGCAGGTTCAGGTTCGATTTTCGATCAAAAACGTTCCTGGACAATTGTCCATTTCGAAGTTCGAAGGCTGTTGCATCATTTACGCTTAAAAAATCCATAGAGCGAGCATTCTCGCTGTTGGGCATACACATGGCATGCAGGTCGCTCTGAACAGGCCGGATAGGTACCTACTGACCACCGTCATACATGCAGGTACTACCGATTCCCACCGACATGCACCTATGCAGCATCAGGGTCCACAGTCTTCTGGTAGGATTCTTCATGCGGAATAATAGGTTAGCTTGAGATATTTCAAAACTATTAGCGTGAGTTTACAGCATTCTCTAGCACCCGTCGTAACAAAGAACTATCGAGCATCAAAGGTTGTGGCTTACGCCCAAAGCTCCAGATAGGTTGCACTGTGGAGCGGGCTCGGGCACGTAACATATCGTCAGCATCGAACACAAGCTACCGGAGTTAAATTCGGAAAGATGACTTAAATTTTTGGACCATCAATGACCACTGAACCGCGGAGCTTGCACTAGAACGGCCATAAACCGGTTAAACCCGGGGCGACCTCCTGCTCGACAGGAAATGGCGGTGGCGCCAGCGCGACGGGAGTCAGTCAGCGAGGAGCATAAGTTAGCCTCATTTACGCGCTTGAGTGCTGCCTGGAAGTGATGCCACCGCCGGCGGCCACCTCACGCTCCTGGCCGCCGGGGAGGAGTCCGGCACGCCACTGCCACCGGCGACGGAACACATGCATTCCTGAAGTGGCCGGCTCTTCCGCGGGACGCTCTTCCCGTGCGCGACGTCGGCGCTTCCCTCCGGGAAACCGGCGTGGGGGAAAGACCGGTAAGCTGCTGCGGCAGCGGCGGCGAACAACAATGCCCGCAACAAGTCGTTTAGCCGTGCGTGAGCGGTGAGCACGACGCCGCTGAGTGAGCCACTTTTTCCGACCGACCGACCGCCGACGTCGGCGAAAGGCACCGGCGCGGCGGAGGCCAAAGCACCAATTATTTCGTCGGCATTTTTTGTCATCGCCGTGAGAGGAACAGCGCTGCGTGCGTCGGAAACTATTTGTGGCCTACTGGAACAGCGGGAATACATCACATTCGAAGCAGTACAGCAAAGACGAGGACTTGGCCTAAGAAGTCTTTCGTCCTATACTCGAAGAGTACAGCAAAGAAGAGGACATGGGGCTAAGATGTGTTTAGCCCTATAGGAAACGCTGGTGCCTCGGGATGGCCAGGATCTGTTCGGACTTCGGACGGTTTCCTCTGTATTCGAAATTCGGGACGGAAAACCGTCGGAACTCGGAATATCGGAATTCGGTACCTAGCGGAAGGCATCAAAGTGTATACTGAATATCGGATTCAGGCATCTATTCTGAATTCGGAGGAGGCACTGGTATGATTAGACTTTAGGAAATGCGCTTATTATCGAATTTCGTCCTCTAGCGAGGGCGGGTCTTCTTTTCCGTTAAAAAGGTGCATGTCCGACATAGGCCTAGTTGGCACCTTGGAACAATCTGAGTCTTGTCCGGGTTAGGATTAAGCAAAAAACTAGGCCTATGTCTAGGCCTATTATCGTAATCGAGCGGGAGTGTTTAATAAGTGATTTGCTGCTATCAGTTTTATATTGACCAGGTTCACATTCAAAGAACTAGGCCATTGCAATGACACCAGGCTAGTTACTTCCGAGGCTTTCGTGGTTCAGCTTGGTTCCGATTCGCATTCCTGGGATTTCCGCGTTAAAAGCGCCGTCTGCGACTTCAAGTCGTCGTACCACGGGTATGAACCAAAGACTCTATTTAATGTGCGCCCTATGTATATTTCTGTCTAGTTGGGCACATTATTCATTCCCCACTTGTATTCAAGTACGCCTGAAGAATGGCTTTGTCTAGCCTATAACCATTTCGTGTAGAACAGTATGGAATCTAAAACCCCTAAAGGAGTAGTGTGTGTCCGGACAGAGGACAAACTTTGTTGTTCGTTTTATATCACTTCATGAAATTTGCATAACATTGCATAACATCAGGCAGCGTCTGGAAACGTATAAATACGCATCAATCAGTCATCAGGCATCAGTCAGCGTCCGTTTCTTATCGCTTCAACCGCTCCAGTGCTTCTCAACCCACCCTTCTCTTCAGTGCTCTCAACGTCAGTTCGTGCCCTCCTGCTCAACCGTTCCTGGCCGCCGCCTTCACCGTGCTCTTGACGATGCCGCCTGAACTACACCGCAACCGGACCCGCCACCTTTGTCTTCAACGGGCCTGGCCACTCCAGGACGCCGTATAACAGGGCGTAATCTGCAAGATACCCATACCCATACATACCATATACTGAAGCTATACGAGTCGGACCTTAAAGCGAGAGCACTCACGGCTTGAAGCAATACCACTCAGGCTTTAACCTCAGAGCTTAAAGCAAGACGCCTCAGACCCTAAAATGTGGGCACTGACAGCTTGAAGCAAGATGACCCTTAACCCCTTAAGCAGGGTGACGTTGAAGCATGGCGACTCAAAGCAAAACGATGACCTCAACCTCAGAGCTTAAAGTAAGAGGACATCATGATGAAGCGAGAACACTCACTGCTTGAATGAAGACGACTCAGGCTTTACCCTCAGAGACATGACTCTGCCCTTTACTCAAGCTTGAAGCACCAGAATTCAGTGCTTAAGAGAGAACACTCACAGCGTGATGCAAGAATACTCAGCCCTTAATCAGAGACTGAAGCGCCTGCAAAATACCCATACTCATACCTATAGTCATAAAACCTTCATCTCAGATATTAAAACAAGACGAATCAGACCCTGAAACAACACGACCCAGACCCTAAGCGAAGCCATTAAGAGCTTGATGCAAGAATACTCAGATTTTAAACAGAGATTGAAGCATCTGCAAGATACCCATACTCATACCCATAACCATACAGACCTGCACCTCAGATATTAAAGCAAGACTACTCAGACCCTAGGCGGGAGCACACACATCTTGAAGCTAGATGACTTAGGCCTTAACCTCCGCGCTTCAAGCAAGAAGACTCAGTGCTTACTGAGAACACTCACAGACGACTCAGAGCTTTAAGCAAGAGAACTCGATGCTTAAGAGAGAACACTCACAGCTTGAAGCAAGAAGGCTCAAGCAATCACCTAAGAGATTGAAGTAAGACGACTCATTTCCTTGACCTCGAAACAAGACGACTCAGACCCTAAAACAAGAGCACTCATAGGCTACACTAGACAATTTAGACCTTAACTCAGAGATCGAATCATGCGACTCAGTCTTTAACTCTGACACTGGGACAAGGCGATTCAGACCCTAAACGAGAGCACTCACAGCTTAAGCAAGACAACTCAGACCTTAACTGAGAGCTTGAAGCAATATGTCACAAGCTTAACCTCCGCGCTTGAAGCAAGCATCTTAAGGTCATCAACGTAATTCACGATCATGTAACTCCTGCATAAACGGGCCGCCGAAGGCGGCCGCACAGCTAGTATGTAGTTAAATTCAGCAAAGCGCTGAACATCGTAGGTGCTCGAAGCAAGTTGCGTCCCAATCCTTTGTTCCAGGTCTCTACCAAAAGGAATTAGTCATTCGGCGTCGGTAGGCGTTAGTCGGCCGCCGCTTGCCCGGCGCTGCTCCACCAAGAGGAATCTGGCGAGTCGTATATTTTCGCTGCAATAGCCCACGACTCGGTTCTGTTATTTTCTGGCAATCCCATAAAAAATACGTACATTCGTTGCGTAACGCCTCGTTAAAATTGAGTGTTAATGCTTCCCCAGCAGTAGCAAGTAGCTCGGATTTAAAGGCCACGTCGTTGAATTTGTGTGGACAGCAGTGCGCCTCTGTGATTGTTAAAGTCTTTCGGGAGATTTCGCTTGCATACAGATTGACCAATTCACACGCTGGTCCCTGTGTTTCCATCGGGGAAATTCTAATATTCCGCGAACTTCTTTTACTGCGCATTCCGCAGTGTATACGCTCGTTTTAGCCCACATTGACAGCTCAAATTCGACTATGAGCGCTTCGAACGTCAACAACGCCACTGCGCCGCGCCAAGTGGTGTGCGAGACTTCGGACGACGACCACATTCCAGTGGACCTCGACGTACTGCTCCTCTCTCGCACCTTCAAAAAGATGTACGACGATCTCGACCTCCAGGAGCACAACGAATTCCCTGGCGTTTTCCCGCTGAGGACTGTCAGCACTCGCGTCTTCAGGAAAGTGATCGACTGGTGCAAGGAACATAAGGGTAAGTGCCGGTAGGACACGTGTTGCGGAATGTTTCGAAGCTCTGTGTCATCGAAGAACCGGGAAAACTGATCAATTCGTTCCAGATGCGCCGGAACCAATCATCGAGAAGGACCCGCTCACCCAGGAGTGCAAGTGGTTCGCACTCACAGACTCCGAGAAGAGCTTCTTCGACGTGCCGATGCCGGAGCTGCTCGAGCTCGTCATGGCGGCAAACTTCTTGGACATTCCCGGTCTCCTTCACTGCGCATGCCAGTCAGTCGCTGCTGGCATCAAGGGAAAGAGCCCGCGCGAAGTTTGCGAATTGCTTCGGCAAAACTACAATCTTGACCGGTCTCGAACTAAGAAGATTCGCAAGGATAACCCATGGCTCTCGTCAGTGTTTCCTGGAGTACACATCGAGGTTAGTGACATGAGAAGAGTTTAGCGTGAACACTAGCCATGTGCCACAAATACCTCATTTAGTGCTAGTATGGTTGCTTTAGAACGCCGTTTTCATTCCGAACGAGGTGCTCGTCACCATCTTCGAGAAGCTTCCACGCGAGGATCTCCAGCGCCTTCAGCTCGTCAGTACGCAATTCGACGACGTGATCGTGAGCAGCGTCGAGCTGTCCGAGCAGCAAGGACCTCTGCGCGTTGTGACCAAGGTCGAGCTAGGAGTGCACGGGTGCCATCCGAAGAAGATCACAATTTGGCTGCGCAACGGTAGAAAGGTCGCTTGCGCATCGCCAAGGTACACGAATCTCGCCCAGCGGCTGAAGTTCGCCGTAGTCCAGGAGTTGTGGTAAGCGACCAGTGATAGCACATCGTCGATCAAAACTGTAAGCCGCGAAATAAGTCGCATTCCACGACGCAGTAAATCGCATGGACAACGCAAAAGTGGCTTGGTCGGTTTAATGCAGTTTGGTTTAGGGCTGGCCACGGGGGATATTACTCCGCTGATGTCGAGGAGCTCACCTCGTTGCTACCCGTCAGGTCGACCTGGAAGAACGCGGCCGCCTACGTCTCCGCGAGCGGCTTCGAATACAAGGCATCACTCGAGTTCGCCTTGACGCAGCTTCTGCTGTGCAAGAAGATCATTCTCCGTCACGAAATGGGCGTTAGTTTCGGTTGGTCGAATGCGTACGCCTACATGCACCTCCCGGCTATCGCGGAATGCAACGTGCTGGACGTTAGTGGGACGAAGATACGACGTATCCAGCCGGGAGACTTAGTCCAGTGGCTCGAGCATGACGTCCCTCCGGAAAAGAAGTGCAGTGAGCCGAGACAGATGATTCTCCACGAGGACCGCATTATTCGCGGCATCGAAGGGCTAGTCACCGCGCTGAAGACGGTAGGCGCGAAACGTTATAGAGGGATGATGGGTCTTCTAGGGGTATGTAGGAACAGCCTTCATCTTCCTACGCCGACGCCAGTTCCCTTGAATTTAGGCGTTCTTGACGTCCAGCCGTCCCAAGCCGTACGTCGTCCGCATTCTCCGGGACAACAATGACGGCAACCTGAACGAAGTGCTTACGAGTGAGAAGACGCACGAGCGGTTCAGCGTTTGCGACGTATACGACAAACTGATCCTCGTGAAACGTGCATAAGTGCCTATTCCTTGGTCGATGATATGTACTAAGCTCCCGAGCGCAGTTTAATTTCCGAATAAATCCGTTGCAACGGGCTGCATGCGCATGCGAAAAGCTTAGGTGAAGATAATCCAGGGTAACTTATGAGAATCGGATTTTTCAAACACAGCAGTTCAGAAAATGCATGACTTACTGTTCGTCACATTCAATTCGTTTATACGAAAATGCGCGCAGTATGCCGCGCTTCGGACATGCATGCATGCAGTCATGCGTACCAAGAGCTATCGCATCCTGCATTCCTAGCACTCTAAGCAAGTACATGCGAGCAACGTTCGAGAATTCCAGAAACAGGAATTAGGAAAACAAACATAGCATGTCAACCTGGTAGCATGAATGTGTACACACATGCGTACCTGCTTTCCCATGCGTGGCATTCATGCGTTCATGCCTGCCGACATGGCTTGCACGGTTATACGTGGACTGTGCATGTAGTCATATGCGAGCACGACGCGCTCGACACAATGTAAGTCGGACGTTGACTGACAGCATACATGCATATCCCCAGGCTATGCGGGTGAAATGTACGTGCATAACAGACTCGGGAACATGCCACAGCACTTTAGATCGGCCAACTGGTAAAGGAATCAATCCGGGAAAGATCCTGGTGAAGCCCCAACTAGCGTCACTGCGTGCGCGTTAAAGCACGCGAATCTGCGCTGGCTTTCCCCAAACTGGAAGACGGATTCTTGGATTACCATAAAAAATTCGCCACATTCTCTCATCCACACAGTCCACAGGTAAAATCCAACTAAAGATGTGACGCTGCCAAGCCCGTTAAGCTTAAGCAACTACCCGGTGGATCTCCCCTAGTTTATAGTCTTGCGACTTCCTAGTTGTTGTTTGAGGTCGTGGTGAGACTGGCTCTCCACTAGTAAGTCACGGCACAAGACAAGCACTAACGTTTATGAACCTAGCGATATAATGCGCGACACAGATTAACGACGTAGGACATACGCCGGGGGCCCGTTATTCACTAGTCGCACTGCGCTTAAGTAGTTGGTCTCTTGTGGTCGCTTGTCCCATTCCCCGCGAGCTTCGCTGCCACTGCTAACGCCTCCTTCGTCGCGTCATCGGACGCTGAAATTCCAACGTTAGCTGGTCTGCACGATTCCCTCCAGGTTCCGGCTGCTGATCCCGCGGAAGCCTTCTTGGATCAGCCGCCGGAAGGAATGTGCGCTTCGATGTTTCCATTCGCCGCGCCGCGCCGCTAGCTAGGCGCGTCCTTCCGTTCCTTGCAAATGCAACTGACGACCTTTGAGACCTTCGAAGAGAACAGCACACACACACACACACAAATGACTCACGCGCCTAGAATAGGGAAACTGCTACCGGTACTAGGTCCGACGTCCGTCACAAAGATCTGGCAGCTACTTGTGTTTTAACGGGGTCAGCTTCTCGGCTAAGCTTTGCTAGTCATTCCGAATGGTTTATCTGGAAGTTTGCGGGTAACATTCTTGACAAGCCCAGCTTCCCACATCCACCATCATTACAAATAAAGCGCTGGTGTCCTCTACGACAATTGTCGAATACGCGTGTCCCACAGTGAGAGAGGGCTCGTCCAGCAAAAAAAAAGATACACATTGAAGAAAATTTATCAAACGATAGCCAGGATAACCGGTTGTCTGCGTCGCAGTAACGGTACTCCGACAGTGATGAACTCCAGCGTCTCCTTGGGTCTGATAAACGGGTTCACGACGACGATTGCTTTATTAAGAAGAAATAATCAAAGAATTCGATGCAAGCTGAACAAATAATGGTGCAGGTAATGAAGGACGAATCACTTTTTCTTTTCAGTCTTCCTCTGCTGTCGCAACTCCTTCAGTTGGTTCTGGAGAGCCACGAGTTCGTCCTGCAGTGTCGCATTTGCGGCGTTCAGATTCCGCAGCTGGGCCGTCATGAGAGCGACCTCGGCAGAATCGTTCTCTAAACAATCCGTCGATGACGTAGGAACAGACAAAGGGAGAAAAAGATTTAGAGGCAGGCCAGGGTGCACGAAATGTGAGGGCTAACCAGTACCTTTATTCTCATCGTTGTTCTCCGACTGAAAGAGCAGCAACAGTCCAAGAGCTACCGAAACACGTTCCACCGGATCGGAGGCGGAAACTTTCTCGCCGGTCTTGTCCACGATTTTCGTCGTCAGCGGTCCGAGCGTGGCCTTCACGCGCTGAGCGCGCTGAGCGTCGGCTTTGGTCGGAGGCGAGGAAGGAGCAGCAGGCGGCTTCTGGTCCATGTCTTTCTCCAGCTTGCGAATGGTCTTCGGCGATTGGCCTGGTTGCATGTCGGACTGCGGGCTACCGACCTCGGTGCCCAGGTCATTCTCCAGTGCGTAGCTCGCTAGCGCTGTGAAGTCCTTTATCCATTGATCTCGAAGTTCAGCGCTCAGGCAGCCGGGCACGATGGGGCAGCTGTCACCGACGCGGAACTTCTCGGTGCCCGCCAGCGAGTCGCTGATTGTGCCCGTTCGTTGGCACTGACGCAGCGCTTCGAAGTAGGCGTTGTCGAACATCAGATGCTCGAAAGCTCGCGCGTAGATCTCCACAGTTCCAACAATGAGGCCGTCGTTTCCTATGAGGAGGTTATCGCTGTCGCTTGGTAGGAGCTGTCGAATCATCTTCCGCTCTGAAAAGGATAATGTCCGAAATCGTATCGCAGCGAATGTGCAAAACATGTATGGGCTCCCTTCCGACCGGAGGAGATTCCTCTGAGGTTATAAAATTTAAAGCCGATTTCGATTCGAAAAACGACCTGTTGTCGATGCTGATTATAAGATGTACGTACTGGCAGGACACGCTACAAGTTCACCTGTTGATAGGTGGTGTTGAGGTCGTATTACGACATACCATTGGACCGATCTTCAAAAAAGATGGATCAACGCCTACTCCGATTCCTGGCAAGCTGTATTCCAACGACTAACTAATTTTTAGGGATAATTAAGCGATGCGCCCCTATAAACTATCGCTCTCTAGTTTATAGGTCTTTTAGCATAAACTTGACGTTTCGAAGCATTCGCTTCTCTGCTGCCTTAGGAAGGAGGCATGTGCCACAAAGAAGCTTTTCAGAGGAGGAACAAAGCAGCTTTTTCGGGCTAAGGGCAACACGACGTTTTGGCCCTCTGGCCCACGAACTGCCACGCGTATCGGAATATATTTTGAGGGAATTTTAAGACTGTTTAAGGAACATGCAAGCAAGTGAAGACTCATCATGGTCGATGGTGTCAGACTAAGATTTTCCATTCACCATTCGTTCGTTCAAGTTGAGAGAAAGGAGCTCCCGAGCCGAAGACGACTTACGTTCGATGATGGTCCAATAGCGGTCGAGCTCGCTCGGATTGACGTAAGTTCCCTGCTTCTGCATCAGGATTTGTAGCCACTTCCAAGCGGCGTCCACTGGAATGCCGGCGTCTGGGACAGCGGCATCCGTCTGCGCCATCAGTTCACTCAGGTGACGCTTCACGAAGGTGTCTTCCTCTCGTAGCGTCCACTTCTTGTGTGGACCTTTGTTGCTGACCGAGAAGACGACGTCGATGGGAAATACGTGGCGCACGGAACAATTTGGGTCGCGGCAGAGTTCGGTCTCGACATGTGTCGTCTTCTAAAAACTACCAACTACACTTTTTTGCAAAACACTAAGTATTACCCCCCCCCCCTCCCCGAGGTCACTATTTCCGATGGTCGTTTCAAAACTGCACTTCCGCGGCATGTGGTGCCTGGACCCTACTCTGGTTTCGTCGGAAATTTTTAGAAAGTCTCCTGAAGAATGAGACATACCTAAAACGCTTAGACATGCTCTAAAACACCTTTTAAACATGACATTTTTTAAAAGTTTTCGGTAGTGAGGGGTCACTATGGGCACTCCCGAAATGCTGTTATCGAAACTACTTACAGCCGGATAGGTTAAGCAGACTTCCTTCATGTAGATCGAAGGGAGGGAGCCTTCGTTGAAGCCACTAAGCTTCCACATTTCGAAAGCGAATAAAAATAAGCAGGGTTGTGAACAACGCGATAAAGCGTTATACGGGTCTTAAATGGTCTTAGCAGCCCGCGAGTCAAGTTTTACGAACGCTAACGTCGCTGCCAGTTTTTGGACGATTAAACTGACGTGTGTCTTAAACTGGGAAAAGCGTTGCCTATCATTAATGTTCTATGGTCTCGACCACGGTGGTGTGTGTTGTTGTTTCCCCTTCTAGCGCCTTGTTCAGCGCGTCCACGTTGCCTTCAGTTTCCGGACGCTTAGACGTTTGCTGATTGGAAGCTGGACAAGTCCCATGATTGATGAAGCGCCGAAAGAACCGAACGAAGAGTGCAAGAATCGACGAAGTCTGGCAGAGAAGAGAAAGTCCGTTGGTTTAGATGATCCGGCTCCTTTGAGCTTCTTCTCAAGGCTGGCGTACCGCTTAGTAAGCACAGTGCTTGCATCCTTAGTCGCCAACGTGTCGTCGTCGCCGGCGATAAATGCTTAAGGGAAGCACGCGTTGCGTTGAGAGCCTTGAGAAGAGTCTAAGTCGGATTTTTGAGAAAACTGAACTTCAGATTTCATATTTTAAAGACGGCGTTAAGTTCCCTTCTAGAAAACTTAATTTCCCCACCAAGCCATGACACCTTGATCCAGCAAGTCTTGAATCGAGAATCAGTGAGTGCGCAAAAGCCAACATGTTCAATTTATCTAACGTACAAAGCTGACGGATTTTCCATGGCAACTATTCAATTTGATCTGCTGCCCATGAGCTCGACTTTTGCGCCTTCCTTAGCGCGTAAAAGCTGTCTTCCTAATCGCAGTCCGTCCTTTTGCTTCCAGCTTCCGTGTCCACTTTAAAGAATGAATCATTCGACGACGGCCACCCGCTGTCTAGCGACTTGCGTGGACTGCCTCTGTCCGGCGCTTCTCTACCAACGAGAAACCTGGCGCGTCGTTTTTTCGCTGCAGGTGTCCGTGGTTCTGTCATTCCTATCGAGCATTCCAAAGAAAAGCATGTTTACTGCGTCATGCTCCGCCATGAATAAGCAGTAATTGCATAGCAAATGTTATCCGCGTTTACAAACGCCCCGGCTAATATTTCGTGTTTTCACCTGAGAAAATCTGATTGTAACTCCAGCGCTTTCCTCACTTGCCTAGTCGTGGACATCTTTCACCGCCAATTTAGCAGTGATTATACGCTCGTTTTAGCCGGCATTTACCAAACTCGACTATGATCGCTTGGAAGGTCAACAAGGCCGCTGCGCCGCGCCAAGTGCCGTGCAAGACTTTGGACAATGCCCAGACTTCCGTGGACCTCGACGTACTACTCGCCTCGCGCACTTTCAAAAAGATGTACGACGATCTCGGCCTCCAGGAACACGACGAATTCCCGGGCATCTTCCCGGTGATGACCGTGAGCTCTCGCGTCTTCAACAAGGTGATCCAATGGTGCAAGGAACACAAAGGTAAATGGCGTACACTGGAGTGGTTCGTTGGGTTAGCAACGAATTCGACTTCAAATTGCAGTCTTCAAAAATCACTCGAATTCATTCTAGATGAACCGGAGCCTATCGTCGAGAAGGACCCGCTCACGCAGGAGTGCAAGTGGTTCACGTTCAGCGAGTACGACTATAGCTTCTGCGAGGTACCGATGCTGGGGCTACTCGAGCTCGTTATGGCGGCAAACTTCTTGGACATTCCTCGTCTCTACCACTACGCATGCCAGTCAGTCGCTGCTGGCATCAAGGGAAAGAGGCCGCGCGAAATTTGCGAATTGCTTCGCCAAGAGTGTGACCTTGACGATGCTCATACCCGCAAGGCTCTCGACGACAACCCGTGGCTCGAGTGCCCTGGCCGTTTCCCCAGCACACCCGCCGAGGTAAGTGGTATGATAAAAGTCAGGGTGAGTACTAACCATTCACTATAATATTCATTTAGAATGCCATTTTCATTCCGAACGAAGTGCTCGTCACCATCTTCGCGAAGCTTCCACGCGAAGATCTCGAGCGCCTTCAGCTCGTCAGCACTCAGTTCTACGGCGTGATCGTGAGCAGCGTTAAGCTGTCCCAACACCAAGGACCACTGCGCGTAGTGGCCGGGCTCGAATTTGTGGATCGTAGGCCGACGATTTACATGTGGCTACGCTACGGTAGAAGGATTACTTGTCCGAACTACGAGGACCTCGCCAAGCGCCTGAAGTTCGCCATCGTCCAGAAGTTGTGGTAAGCGGCTAACGCTAGTCATCTGATCAAATGTTGCTCTGTCTCTGTTAACGTTTGTCGCTTTCTCAAGAAGCAACCGGGCTCATGGAATGTACGCAGTAATCTCACGTTGGTTTCAGCGTTACGTACGGCGTGGAGTACTACGACGACAAACAATTCTACCCCGACGTCCAGGACTCACTGATACCCGCCAAGTCGGCGTGGAGGAACGCCACCGTCGAGATCGACGGGCACTGCTTCCCTTCAGAAGCACTCTTCGAATTTGCCTTCACGCACCTTTTTCTCTGCAAGGAGATCGTTCTCCGTCTAGCAGACCTTCCGTCCCGTTGTTTGCGTTCATGCATGCGTCTGCCGGCTATGGCGGCGTGCGGCAAGCT
>JNEY01000021.1:572738-633472 GCA_020875895.1 Aphelenchus avenae
TTATTCCCCCCCCCCCCCCCCCGCCATAATAAACTGGCACGGCAGTTTGACCCACACGGCGACAGTCATTTGGGTCACCATTCGTTTGACACGAAACAGTTCGCAAAAACGGCTTTCGTCGCGTTGCGCGTGCGGTCATGGTGGCCACATTATCACCCGCTTCACATCGCTGATTTGCTAGTGGGTGAGAGTGCGGCCGCACGCGATGCCGACGTTGGATTTAGCCTACGACGGTGCTTCATACAACGCCGTAATTTAATTTAGTTTGACTAGGTGCTGTTTAGTCGAAATCGAACCGGACGTCTACGATGAGCTGGCGGGCGGTGTCGCTGAGTTTGAATACTGGCTAGAAAGTATGCATGAGATCGGACTCATCACTTATGACGCCGTCGAGCAGGCGCCGATATACGTGAGACCTGGCGTCGATCCGTCAAGGGAGGATCTTCGTAAGATTGTGCGACTGCTCTACAACATGTCCGCAGATGTGCCGAAGAATCCGATAGATGGCGGAGAGATTTATATGCACGTGACTCTCCCTTCCAGGATCTTAGCCTCGCTCGGAGCTACTCCCCCTCGCCTATCACACGTTTAGCCCTGCAGACATTGAAAACTTCGTCCAAACTACGCGCTACTTCGAAGCTTTATTTCGCCTAAGCTTTAGGCATCCAGAGCGGTTGCACTATGAGGACTCGGAGCGTGAACTTGTGATTGAGTATCTCCAGCGGACATTTCAAATTACTCGGGACGCCAAAACGATAAAAATGTATAAAATGTGGTACACCATTCATAATTTGTGAACTGCGTTTGAGCTTGCGAAAACTTCATCGTAAGGTTTACACTTAGCTGTGGGCAAGCCCAATTCCTCACATTCGTCACTACACCCTTAAGCGCTGGTGTCCAATGCCAAAAGAACCGTATTTGCGTGGGCTTGCCCGCTCAGGAAGAGAGCTTCTCGGTTTGGTACTAAGCACTAGTTTACTCGTCGCCTTGCTAGGAAACTAGCGCTGAACCGGCAACGAAGCTAGTTTGACCTTGTATTTTCTAGAAAACTTGTTTATTCGAGATCCTGCTGAGATGTCGATGTTGAAAATGCGACCGTCCGAAATAAAAACACGCGGACAATTATTATGTGCGATGCACGACTGCGTAAAGTCAAGCGCGAGATCGCTAGCTGCCCTAGTCGCAGCAAAGGTATCTCACAAATAGATTAACGACGCAGACTGCTTTACACAACCAAAGAAGGTGACGCAAGCTGAACTTTAAACAGTGCTGGTAATGAAGGATGAATCACTTGTTCTTTTCAGGCTTCACACGGTCCTTCTTCTGCTGCCGTATCTCCTTCAACTGGTATTGGAGGCCGACGAGTTCGTTCTGCAGTTCCTCATTTGCAGCGTTCAGTTTCTGCAGCTGATTCGACAGCAGCGTGACCTCGACAGAATCATTTTCTAAGCAACGACATGCTATTACCTAGGGACTGAGAGAGAAGGGTAGTTCACCTATTGCTAAATTCGTAATTCAGCAAAGTTTCAGAATCCGAATACCGAGCTTCGGACCCAGCTCTGAAACATACCTTTATTCTCACCATGGTCCTCCGACTGAGAGAGCAGCAACATTCGAATTGTGGCTGAAATACGTCCCACTGGGTCGGACGCTACTACATTCTCGCCGGTCTTGTCCGCGATCTTCGTCGTTAGCGATCCGAGAGTGCCCCTAATACGGTCCAGCTTCCCCTCCATCGTTGCATTCGCGGACGCCAGCTCTTTGTTGACCTGATAGAGCTGCCTGTTCGCATCCCGATGCGTGTCGGCCTTGGACGGAGGTGAGGAGGGGGCAGAAGGCGGCTTATGGGCTTCGCCGCTGCCGCCGAGGCCTTTCTCCATGGCGTAGTTCGTCAGTCCCGTAATGTCCTCGATCCAACGCGCGCGTAGTTCAGGCGTTAGGAAGCGGGGAATGATGGGGCAGTTGTCGCCGACGGGGACGTCCTCGGTTTCAACCAGAGAGTCGCTGTTCGTGCCCGTCCGTAAGCACCGACGTAGCGCTTCGAGATAGGCGCTATCGAACATCAGATGCTCGACAGCTAGCACGAAGATGTCCATCGTTCTCTCGACGAGTCCGTCGTCTGCGCCGGGTGGGACCTGTGGGGCCTTCCCTTCTGAAAGGGAAAACATCCGAAATCGCATCATTTCGAATTGACTGAAACTGGGTAGTCACTTGGGGGTAATGTCGGAAGAGATCGTCTTTCCCTTGATTGACGCTCGGCACAGAACAGGAATCCTCGACTGTTTCTTTCTCTGTTGCTTCAGTCGGGACAAAGCCACTCGTGGGGTAACCCCCTCTTTGGGTCAGGATGTTTGGGCCACAAAAAAAATTCGAAACTAATTCGATATAAAACTTCCACCGTGCTCAGGTAAAACCTGACAAGTGCTTCGGCCAAGAGCTCGGTGTTCGGATTTGACTTAGGCTTAGGTCTTTGATAGCCCCGCGTAGATACCATGTAGATATATTTTTTATGTGACTGAGGATTCTAGCAAGAAATTTCTTTCAACATTTCTTTTTTGACTTAACACTGATACAAAATTCCTAAAGTTTGACGTCGTTTCACTGTGCCTTGCCGTGGCTCCGACTACGGCACGGCGACAGCACTGGACGAGGGGGGGGGGGGGGGATCGCCCCATCTACATCCAAAAATTCTCGTGTATCTGTCATTTGAAATCCCGAACCAAAAAGACTGAGTTCATGCAGACTTAATGCTCTCCGAAACTTTTTAATGCATGTGACGGCGTTGTTAAACTTTCGCCCGTCGGATAAGCCTTAAGCCCCGTAGTTCAAGTTGATTTTTTTAAAAGCAAAAGACGACTTACGTTCGATGGCGGTCCAGTAGCGGTGGAGTTCGCCCGGCTTGAGGTGGGTGCCCTGCTTAACCATTATTGTTTCTAGCCCGTCCAAGCGTCCTTCACTGGGATACCGGCACCGGCGCCAGCGACGTCCGTCGGCGCCATCAGTTCACTCATGTGACGCTTCACGAAGGTGTCCTCCTCTCGGAGGGTCCACTTGTTCCGTCGCCCTTTGTTGCTGACCGAGAAAACTACTTCGATCGGAAAGATGTGACGCACGGTGCAGTTTCGATCGCGGCATAGCTCGGCCTCGACGTGAGTCGTCTTCTAAACGGGTAACCCATTTTTGGGTCCCGGTGTTTTGGGTCCGAGAAAAATTTCACGCACATTGGCTTTTTGCTAATTTTTTCTGGGACCCAAAACACCAGGACTCAAAATACATGTAGCCTTCTAAACCACCACTTATGCATTGTTTTCGCCATCGTTGTCCCAGAACGATGCTATCAAGACGACTTACCGCCGAGAAGGGGACGCCGCCTTCCTTCGGATATATCGATGGGATGGAGCCCTCCTTAAAGCCAGTAAGCTTCCACATTTCGATAGCGTATGCGAATAATCTAGACTTTGCGCCTCGCGGTAAACACTGCCGAATGTAGCGTTAAAGGGCTCAAATTGTCGTACTAGTCAGTAGCGTCTAGCGTTTCAAACGGGATGTCGCTTTACGCTTTCCAAATGGACAGGAGTCTGTCTTGCATAGGAAGGGCTTCGCTCGACATTACCGTTTTGTGGCCTCTAGGACTGTCTTATGGCCCTCTGTTTTTGTACCGCCTCGTTCAGTGCGCAGAATGCTTCCGTTGACGGGACACTTACATATTCGCTGATCAAGAGCTGGATAAATTCCATGATTTATGAGCATCTTTATATCACCACAAAAGTACTCAAAGCAATTAAGCGATCCCCTGAAGTACGGTTTAGTAGAGAAACACCGTCGGCTTAAATAATCCCGGCTTCTTTGAGCTTCTTCTCGAGGCTGCCGTCCTCCTTAGCCGCCAACGTATCGTCGCCGCCGCCGAAGAACTGCCCGTTGATGAAGACACGCGGGACGCTCCTGAACGAGTCAATGCCTATGTTAACCACTGCAGCATAGCTGTGTAGCGGGTGTTGGGAGAAGCTACGGAAAGCCTCGTATAATAGGCGAAGTTCTTTGAGAGCGAAATCACTAAAATATGCCTTTTGAACTGTCGCTTTCGGAAAATTTCCCTTTCGTCGTTAAGGGACCTGACATCGCCGGTTGCCCGCAAACAGCAAACGCTACGTACCTAGCTTTTTTGTACAGCTGTGCTTCGAGCACATCGTCTATTAGGAGAAAAATATGGGGTGCGTACCCTCTTCTGACCAAGAGCGGAGTGACCTGCTTTAGCAGAAACCGCCTGCGCTTTCCTGATTTCTTTCCTGATTTATTTTGGTTCTGGCCGCCTGGTAAAATAAAGGTATCAGGTCTGCCCTAGAAAAGCCGTGGATACCCCGTGCCGACTGCCGTTCCGAGCTGACCCCCTCCGTGCCGAGTTACCCAGTCGAGCTCGGACAAGTCTCCGACTGCCGGCTAAGACCGACGAGTACCGTCAAAATGGTAGATATTTTTCAGGATATGCCAAAAAAGGTAAAAAATTGGAAGAAATTTTGGCCAAAGTGGCCCAAAAAGGGCCAATATTGCTTGTTTTTGGCAAAAATTCAAAAATCGGCTTGGAAAACGGTGCCCTTTTTTTACCAGCCTTTACCATTCCTTAGTAAACCCTCTTTTCGGATACTTCCACTTTTGCCGAACGCAAGTAGGTGCGGGTACGTTCCCGGTACAAGCAACCCGCACCGTCGTGAAGCCTGCCCGCTACACACTAGCGACAAAAAAGCGTTGCCCTACCTGCCGCCGGTCAACTCGTTCAGATAGTCCTGGATCTCCTGGCAGTCGTCGCGGTTCTCCAGCTCGACGACCGTGTAGTCCTTCTTAAGGTCGAAGGACCTCAGCGCGTCCTTAGCCTTGTAGCAGAACGGGCAGTAGGTCTTCGAGAATACGGCGACCTTGTGGTTCGCGATCACCTTGTCCACGAATTCCTTGCCGCTTGCCATTGTTGTCTGCAAAAGGGATCGTATACTGGCATATTAGTGTGGAACGATAAACGCAGAAACCGTCGAAGCTTGAAGCCTATGTAAAACTACAAACGCCACAATGTTTCAAAACTGAGAGATTGTGTCATATTCCCTAGGTAGGCTGAAAAGTTACGCACTGAAATCATTCGATAAACCCGCATTGCTCACTTTAGGACACTTTTCCATGTCTCAAAGATGCCACGCTTCGATGCACAAGACCTTTCTTTGTTGTTGCAAAATACTAATATGTCCGCGTTGAGTAAGATCGGACACGGGGCCTTCTAGCTTCGGTAGGGGTTAGCGACTACTGGTCAGCAGACAAACGGCAGTCCCTCAGCAGTGGTCCATCTTAAGAGCACGTTGTCGCCACGACCGCCGCGAAATGACCTCGACGCAATTCCGAGAGACGCGGAAAGAAAGGAAGGCCAATAAGGCAAGAATAGAACGGCCGCCATGGATAATAACGACTCGTTCAAGAAAATCACAGCTAATTTGTCAAAGGAACGAAAATCGCGCTACATTCCGTGTAGCTTTAATCTCGAAATCGGCTTCGGAATTGGGAACGATTCATGTTTCATCAATACACTGCTGCTGTCGCGCTGCACAGGACTATTATGTGTACGTAAACAAAGATCTATCAAGAAAAATGCAACTCGAACTGCATCGTGTATGCCTTAAATACATGTGAAATATTGAGGGGAAAGGTGACGCTGCACGAAAGTGAGGAAGGCAATAATGGGAAATCCGACGAACAACGCTCGAAGTCTTGCAACCATGAGCGTTGCTCTTATCGACCCTTTTATTTACCTTCCGCCATGTCATCACACAGAGTAGCGTCCTCCCTCCGCGACGGGGGGACCACAAAGTACACACATCGAGGTCGGAGGACGACTACACGAACTCGTTCACGGGGCGCCCACTTTGATGATGGAGATCACCAACCAGCCGAGTATTGCTTGTGCAAGGTACGAGCCCTGACGAGCTACGACACCAGAGCAGACCATTTCAGCCTAGATCGCGAAAATAATCTCAGAGTATACGTAAAGGTGCTATTACATTTGATACTCTCGGAATGCGCTGAAAACAGGTTCTCGTGCGGGCAAAATAAGCTCTGAATGGCCTTACCCTACTATCCTCCATACACCTTTCTACCTATCTTGCCCTATCTGGGTCTGAATAACTTTTCTCAACGTGAATCAAAGACGCTTCTGCTCGGAGCATGTTAGCTCAGACCACAAAAATAATCTCAACGCACAGAGACGGGTACCTCACAACGATACTCCGACCGAATTCACTGAAAATAGATTCTCGTCCGGGCAAAATAAGCTCTGAATGGCCTTACCCTACTACCCTGAATATTCTACCTATAATGCGTTACTTCGTTCTGAATAACTTTTCTCGATGTGATGTGAATCAAAGACATCCAATGCGGCATCTATCAGTGACAGGCTTTAATGACAGCAATACGCGGTACGCAGTCGACTCTAATGAGATCATGCACGGGAGCGGTACAGGGCGAGTCAGACGTTGCAAAACCGGGGGGGGGGGGAAGGATCATAACAATAGCACTGGTTGAGGTCAACCGGCGTAGCGAGTGCACGGAAATTATCGGGAAATTGCAGATAATGTCAAAAAAATGTATACGAGAGTTGCAAATCGAAATCTACAGCAAAGTACAGATGAAAATGACTAGACATGGAGGAATGATGCACATATTTGGGACTCAGTTATTGCAGAGACGGCTTGCACATCAAATGAGACGTTCGCTTCCGGGTGGCTCTACCAGATCTCGCACTTCTTCGCCGGATTCATCGGCGAGTCTGGTGGACATTGAAATGCGGCGGCGAATTCGCCGCGATTGCGAAGCGGAATCGTCGCGCGGAGACTGGCCGGAGCGTGCACGTCCGTGTGGATGAGCTGCCCGACGTAGCGAGGGTTGATCATCGAGCACCAGTTCTTAATATACGTCATGGTTTCGCATATCGTTCGGTACCGCAAAAGGTACCAAAAGGTACAAAAGGAAGGTAAAAGAGATACGTGTTTAGGGCCATTTCTACCTGCAGTTGCCTGCCGGCCACGTTTACCTATTTCATTGCTATGATCACTACCGGGCGCGTTAAAATCTGCGCAGTCTAACGTCGTGCACCGCATTACGTACCAGTTAACCAGCTGGAACTAAGGATAGGCAGCCGGTATCCGTGCAACATTCCGTACCGTACTGACCCCCTCCGTACCGTACTAACTCTTATAGTCCGGTACGGAGTACGGTACGAGCCGTAATACGCCATGCTACGAGCCATAATACGGCACGTTACGACCCTAGTACGGGCCGACTAGTGCTAAATGTGGAGAAAACCGGAGCCGTACGTACTCCGTACCAAACGTCCCAACCGTGCCGTACTGGACAGTATGGTACGGCCGTACTATCTGTCCGAATGCCAATCGTTTGCTGGAAGCCGAAAAGCATCGCTTACATTTGCGTACGCGATGAAGAAGATCTGCTCGGAGGTGAAGTTTTGGAAGCCGGGCAGCGCTGGCTCGAGCTCCGGCGACGCTTCACGCCACGAGCGATACGCCTAAACCGAAAGTCGGCGTCGACGCGACCCCACGAATTCAGACCTTGTACGCAGTTTTGATTCCGCCGTTGTCCGCAATGTTCTCGCCGAGCGAGAGGCGTCCGTTCAGCTTCTGCCCGCCGATCTCCTTGATGCGCTCGTTCTGGTACTGGTGGACGAAGCACTCGGCCTTGTTGTAGAACTTCTCCGCCGTCTGGATGTCCCACCAGTCGTTGAGGTTGCCGAACTCATCGTAGCGACCGCCGGAAACACTCATGTTGGCATCATAGAGCTCGCAGGTATAAGGAAAGGCGTAAGGAAAACACAACTTCCTTAGCGGCAGCGGTCGGGCTAGGCCTACTCATTGCAGCACTAGGCTCAATCCAGGCCTAGAATCTTTGCCGTACATGCTGCGTTTGGGCGGTATTCATTGTTTACGATTTAGCTTAGAAAAAGTTTAAGCTTAATCTTAGGCCTATGCTTGACCCAAGACATACAGCTTAGTCCGGAAAATAAGAGCAATGACTGCGTTTTAAGGACGTTTCTAGGCGCTGCCTACAACTTTACGAAACTTATGGGCAAAACTTAGGCCGACAAGTAGAAACAACGGCTGCGTTTTGGTCATTTAGGCCTTGCTTGTGCTGTTGGGCATCTTAGAAACACAGTTGCCGAAATTACCTTGATCATCGAAGGCGTGCGACAGTTCATGCGAGATCACCGCGCCGACCATCGCATACGTGACGTAGTTCGGGACGCCGGAGCTGAGGAACGGGAACTGCATGATGCCGGCCGGGAAGACTGAAAGCATTCAGCTTATGCGAGAGATTATGTGTCCTGACGCGTACTCATCTCGTTGAGGTTCGGTGCGTAGAAGGCGTCCACTTGCGCTGGCGACTGGTACCAGAAGCCGCGGTCGATGGGCTGCTTGTAGCGCGCAAGCTCGTCCACCGTCCTGCGAAGCTTCACTCGCACTGTGAAGTCCAAAAGGCTCTCATGTCGCGTTGTTTGATTCTGAATATTCATGATTTAGTGAATACTAACCTATCGCGATGCAGAAATGTTTCCAAGGAGTGTGAATTTTGAAGAAATTTTGTTGTGAATAGCTGAGCTCAAGTAAAATTCTGTAACTGTACAGGTGGTACTGCCGTACCGTACCGTACTGCCGTACTATCGGTACGGAGCACGGTACAGGTGAGTCGGGACAGTACGGCTTACGGTACGGGTTGGATCTGCCAGTACGAAGTACGGTAGGGTTCCACTTTTCTCGACATCTAGCACTAGTACCGAGAAACTTACAAATCCCCAGTTGGCGTGCATCCAGGAGTCGTTGAAGAGCGTCGCTGGATAGCCGGACTTGTACTCGATGGCGTTCGCCTTCCGAATCGCTCGCTCCTTCGTGCCCGGGTCCATCCAGTCGAGCTTGTTCAGCTGGTGAATGAAGGTCTTCTTGAGGAATGCCGTCATCTCGGTGACCTAAAGACGCAGTACGTCATTTTGACAGGGAACCAAGGGCTAGGTTTAGCTTGTGGTAAGCGTGCTCCGCAAGTCTTGGCTTGCAGCTATATGGCGGGGCCTTACGTCCCGTCAAGTTTGGGCTTATACACTTAATGCTAGGCCTTAGACCTATTTGGTCCAGTGTCATTCAGTATAAATGCTACACGCATAAGCTTGGCCAGACCTAGGTGTTTCTTAGGGATTTGGCTACGGCCTAGTAACCAGCTTTAGCCTGTATGCATACATAACGATACAGTTTAGGCTCCGGCCGATGTTGAACTTAGCTTAGGACTCTGACTGTCTGCAGAAAGAACATGGGCTTCTCACTTACCTTCGGCATCGCAAACTTCTCGTCGAAGAAGTTCTCAACGAAGAGCTTGCCCACAGGCATGTCGAAGAGCATGATGGACAATGTGACGCAGTCTTCCCATCTAAAAGAATATGTCAATATTGTCTTTATGCCGCTTTAGGACGTACCTTTCCGGCGCTGGTACGTCGAACATTCCGGTCTGGTTGGCCTTGAAGTCGTAGAACGGAGAGCGGTCTTTCGGCGGCAGGAACGGGCTGAAGCCTTGCACGACTCGCCAGGCGACGTAGTTCGCGATGACGCGCTTCGACGTCGAGTTCATGACGTGCTGGAGGCCGCGGAAGTAGTCGATCTCGCGGATGATCAGCGTGTCGTTCTCCGACACCTCTACGATGTCGCGGAACGAGCGTCGCAGGTACGCGTCGAAGTCGATCTGGAAGGGTGAAGTATGGAAACTTAGCAAATGAATGACATTACTTCATGCGTGATGCAGGAGCATGGTCTATTGGTGATGCTCTCTGGTTATACTGGCTTACTACTTGGTGAGTTACGCATAAGCTTTCAATACCTATCCTAATAGACGTGTTTAACTGTCACCCTGTATACCGTACTGCCGATCTTTAGTGAACCAAAGGATGTCGTGCCGTGACGCTAAATACGGCACGGAACGGGATGCATGAAAACTGTTTTATGGGCCCGCACCGTCCACCGTGCCGTACTCCTGCCGTAAATACGGGAAAACGGCACGGATTACGGCACGGTTCGGCAAGCCATGTCTTAGTTCTTAGGCCTATCGCTAGGTATGAGCTCGTTACAAGATAACTTATCGGAGGTCCGATTAAACTGGTGCTTTAGTCTAAAACGTCAGGTTTCGCAACTTTATGTTTGGTTAAGCTTTTTATGCTTAGGCCGCTATCCAGCCCTGACTCGTTTTAGCGTACAAGAAAGCACTGCCCAACGTGTTCAACATTGGCCGAATGCTTTTGTTCCAAACTCGAGACCGGGACGCTCTAGCAGTACAGTGCTTACCAGCGGGAACATCTTCCTCAGCTGCCACAACTGGAAGGGATTGTTGCTTCGGTCCGGGTCCCGCCGAATGGTGTCGTCGGAGGAGAAGTCCACGAGCTTGATCTCGAACTGCACCGCCTCGAGCATTTCCCTGCGGGCTGCGGCTTCGTCGGCTCCTAGAATGAGAGTTCGCAAGCTTACACCAAAGGGACAAGGGTGTGTCAGAACCACCAAAGATGGACAATGTTCCGAAGACCGGCCGGCACCCGTACCGTACTCTGTACCGTACTGACCTCACCCGTACCGTACGGTACGGGCCGTACAAATGCTATTTATCAAGAAAACTGGAGCCGTACCTACCTTGTATTGGCCGACCACTCCCGCGCCGTAAGCCGTACTGTCCTAGCCCACCCGTACCGTGCTCCGTACCGCTAGTAAGGCTGTACGATACGGTACGTCAGTACGGCCGTACCACCTGTATAGTTGCCAACCTTTAGGATGCACAATGATGGATAATGTTTGTTTAGACGGACAATTCCTAACTACATTTGCCTGACGCTTGTAGGATGCTTACCGAGCGAGACCGCCGTTCGGATCATGAGCTCGGTGTAGTTCTGCACCATCGTCTCGTTGATGCCACCCATGTAGGGCCACCGGGAGCCGATGCCGAACTTGGGCTGGTCCAGCTCGATGCTCGTCTTCGAGCTGTTGTTGGGGTCGTGCGAGATGGTCAGCTCGAGGAGCACCGCCGAGACGCCGGTCTTGTTGAGGACGTCCGCGATGTACTCCTCCCAGCGGTCGTCGAACGCGGTCCAGTTGCGGCCCTCGAGCACCGGCCAGCCGCCGACCTGGTCCAGTAGCGAGATGATCGCGTCCTTGCCGGAAGCGGCCAGTTCATCTGAAGTTAAATGTTCTTATGCTTCCACAGTGGTGCCAACAAGATGGTGCCTTTCAAGGTTCGAGTTGGATCCGCAGAGTCCGATTACCTACAGTTAGCTCGGTGAAGCTGTGCTTGGACGGACCCGTATGAGAAAATCGCTATAATCTGAAGCGCTGGGATTGTAGCTTCTGGGCCAGTTTGGTACGATAGGTGTTGTAATCAGGGGAGGAATATCCGGGTTCTCTACTCGACTCCCCCACCGAAGTGGTTCGGACCTTTAGGGACGCTGCTCTTAGGACTTCATTCACATACAGACGACTGAGGAGCAACAGAGATAACGAACCAAGATACATATTATGCTACAGATGTCTCAAATCTCGAACGGCAGCCGGGGATTCATGGACCTTTTAGTAGGTACGACGCATGCATAACAAGCAGTAAAATGCATACCTGCGAGCATGCATACGTCGCGCATGCGCACTAAGCGGTATCACATGCCAAAGCATGCAAGCGCAATTGTTTGTACGGATCTGTGGGTAAACAGACTTCATAATTCCGGTACGTGCCCGCAGCTGGCAATCCGTACAGAACTGCAGGACGGGATAAATTCTGCCTATCTTGATACTTTCCCTTCAGGATTCTGGACATGAGTCCGAATGTTTTAGGAAAAAGACAACAAACAAGGGTTCTGAGCACAAGTGATATTAACGTGAAGTTAGACGGAAACAAGTAACTATAGCCAAGCAGGGGAAGGTTCCAGTACAGGCAGACTAAGTAATTCGAACACTATAGCACCTCAGTCTTGCTTTCGGGAGCAGCCCAGCCGGAATAAGTTCAAGCTCTGAGGAGCTTCATTCACAACCCTCAAGTAAGGGCATGGCTCGCGGCTGCGCCGCCCCTGTCCTGTCCTGCCACTTCCCTGTGGCGTACGCAGCGGCACTGTTTAAGCACTAAATAGCCGTACGTACCCTCATCCAAGCACTTCTTGTAGTAGTCCTTGGCGAGCCGGTCCCACGGCTTGTCCTGCTCGCCGGCGGGCGCCTCGAGCGTGCTGCGGATCTGCTTGTGGAGGAGCGCCTGCGCGTCGATGATCGTGTGCCGGAGAGGTTTGTTCGCGGGCAGTTCCCGCGTGAGCCCGTAGTTCCCGCACGCGTACCCGTAGAAGTCCTCGCAGGGATTCACCTGAAGACGGACGTTTAGCGTAAGTGAATCGATCAAATTGCGTATTCATAATCGGAACCTCGAGAATTCAGTGCAATTTTTTGGTTTCAGAATACAAATACAAAAATACCGAGGTTTTACTGAACTAATATCTCCTTCGGAGCGCCGGAATCGAAGAAATTTTGGATGAAATTTAACCCTTATTCTGCCTGTATCGTCTGCGGTGTGCCCTATTTTCGACGAAGTTCCGTTGAGCACGTTCTCAAGCATTTGTCGCAGAGGGCACCCTTATTTTGTCCGTGCTTTTTAATGCCATGCGACATAATCAGTGCACGGAAAAGTCAGATTCCGAGCGGTGCTTTTTTATGAAGCTCGGCTTCACACTAACTTCGGTCTTCTTCACCTATGGGTTCTGTTAGAGTCTGGCATCTCCATGCCTAGTTTATCGCAGGTCCCTTTCCCTTCGCGCTTACCTTTTCATTCAAATTAGAAGCGAAGAAAGCGGCAATGTGCGCACATTCGCGCGACGTGCAAACGAGTCGACTGTTGTGTACCGCCGACTTGTCGTAGCCTAAGCTCTCGTTGAACGCACCGAATTCGGGCAGGGTCGGCGTGCTCGGCGCCTTCCACGCGGCGAGGCCTATAAAACAGGCTGATAGGACAACACGTGCTGTTACCAACGCCTGAAGTACTTTTGGCCCTGCAAAAATAAACAAAATTGCCCAAAAGGTAACGTAAATTTCAGCGCAATTGTCAGCACCATTGCCGGCCGGGAAGCGGAACATGGTCCAGATGATCGCTAAGCATGAACTCAAATGCCTTCAAGGAGTTCCTATTCTGTATCGTAACATCAACACATACCGTTTAAGGAGGCTTTAAATGTGTGAATGCTTGGCATAGTAAAACTTGCTGATCGAAGAATCGGAATCGACTCCGCATTAGAAGTACGCGCAACCCTGGCCCGTACCGAAATCCGTACCCTACAAGTATGGCGTCGTACTGTGGATGCAGTGCCGAGCCCAAGTGCCGCGTAAAATTCTCCGCAGCACGTATTACGGCCATGTTGTGCCGTACATAAACCTGTACCGCGGAACGCCGTGAGCCGTACGTTACGGCACGAAATTCGCTACGGACTCCAATGTGAAGCATGCATCTGTACCAGACGACAGTGTTAACCTCCTCGTCCTGCATTAGGCAATGGGCAGAGAACTCCATGACATTTGCTTGCAATGGTCTCTGTCCTGGTCTTTAGTTCGTCACTTTACACATAGCAGATTGTGGAAAGACAACATCGCCAAAAAATGGATGTGTTTTGGCCCCTAAAGCTTTATCATGCGGTTCGTTATTTGTTCCTAGCCCGCAACGAGCGTTGGTCTTTGAACTTCATTATGCATCCCATTGTCTCAAATTTCCTCCCTCCACGCGTGCGCACCTTCGTCCATTGCGTTCGCGCATTTTATGCACGAATGGAGGTCAAAAGTAGATTACGCATAGTGGTGGCGGCGGCCGCGAATGGGCTAACATACCTTCAGTGAACACGCGGCGGCCGTCGAGGAAGAAGAGCCAAAAGCAGCACACCGAGATGAGCGAGCACAGCAGGAAGAGGCACAAGCATAGCAGACACGTCTCGAAGCGCGTGAACGGGCATCTCCTAAAACAAACTGATTGAGAGACCTTTAAAACCAACCTTATGCTTATTTTTAGGGCCGGATCTTAGGCAGATCGAATAGAGAGTATTCGGTCTTGACTTTGAAATCTGTGATTGCTTAGGTTTGGTTACGAGGTTAATGTTCTAGGCTTACATGCTTCGGCTGTCTAAGGCGTAAAACGCTACGTTATAGGCCTAGAATAATCTTAACGTACGCGCATAGTCTCGACTTAGGCTTAATATGATCCTCCTGTGCAAAATACTCATTTTATATCAGCTAGCGACCGGCAGTCCTAAACTCAAGGCTGCGTTAGTCCCTAGCAGACGCTAAAATCCCGGGTTCATCACGCATTAGAATAGGCTTGTCTGCAGCATCATTGTTCTACCTTTTCCGCTCAAGCATCCAGGCACCGCCGACCGGGTCCACGTGGGCTTTCATTTTGCAGCGCGTCGCTCGACGTATCCAAGTCGCATATCGTGCAGCGCGGCCGCTACTGGCAATACTGCATATACCCGCGAAACACTTAAACACCCAAGCTTCAGTTGCGGTTTGCGAAAAGTACAAGCAACAATGCAGCACGGTATGCGCGAGAGAACGTACAAAACATGGTGTCCCGGAATTCGAAATCAATCAATTAGAAAGCATGTCTTTTGCCTACAACGTATGACCACTTTTTTTTGCCTAATACCCCAAATCTGGTTAGCCGGCTTAGCAATGCTACTCAGTCGTTTGTAAACGATTAGGCTTAGGGCTAGGGATGCTTAACTCTCTGAGCTCACTTCCGATCGGCGAAAAGTCACATGCAGCGGAATCCGATACGAATCCCGCAATCAAATCGCTTTTGAGCAATATATTTAGCATAAAAGTCGATTCCCAAATAGGGCTATTTTTACCTAACGACAACTGCGCGAGGAGACTGACCAAACAGGCTTCCTTTCTCACACGCCCACTGCTTGCGAGAAGAGCACCCGGGAAGCGTTTGTTTGGCGTGCCAAAACGAGACGAGGCGCGAGGTACATCCGCCCGCGGGGCTTGAGTGACCTGTGAGAGCGAGTTGAAAAAGCGCGACGATGTCCATTTAGGGACGAGTGAATCGCATTAGGTAGCTTGCGGGAACGCAAAAAAAGTGTGTGGACATTATGAATTTGCATAGGTCGCTGCAAGAGCTGCAAGTGTGAGCGCGTTGTGAGACTGACAGAAAGGAGGCTCACGCATCCGTATGCGAAATTAATTAGCAAGGCCTCCGTTCCTGACAGCTGCCAGGGCGTCCCATTGTTGGCCGCAACGTGGGGTGAAGGGCAAGCGATCTTGGTTCCTTACATGCAGAAATGATGCGAACGCATCCCCCGTTACGTACTCCGTGCCTTACTGGAGCCCCCTAGCAGAGTCGGTGCCGTAATGGGTCAAAGTCACCTCTAAATGGACGGAAATGGTAATATAACGTAAAATTAGCATTTATAGTTTTTCGACATAAAAAACTAATAATTCTGTAAACTTTTTCCTTCACCGAAGGGTCGCCCTTATCCAGTCGGCACCCCTCCCTCCCCACCCCTCCCGCTAAGTACGGCTCTGATGCACAAGGGTACGGGACGATACGGCGCATCATCGCTACTTATACGATCCGCTACGGCTCCCTTGTGGGGTTCGAATAAAGCCACACATTGCAGCTTTGTTTGCTATGCTTCCCGTGGGCGTCAATCCAAGTAACTCATCCGAGAACGCACCAAACAGAGCCCCTGACCTATAGAGCCCAAAGAGTCTGTTTTCGCTCAATCGCGAAAGCATGACATGTATTTGTAAAGCCGCTCCTTAATGGGAACCATTGCGCGCGGGAAGAAGGGCAATGTGATCGGGTTACATCAACATCCGCCCGCGCACTTCGATGAAGCCAAGGAAATGTGGATTTGGAAGGCGGGAGAGGAACCAAACACTTGTCGACTTGTGGCTGGACTGTTTTCAAAGAAGGCACCGAAATCTTAGAGAGTTTAGAGAGTCATTCTTTATCCTCAACGTCGGTTATAGAATTCATGCCGTCCGTACTGCCATGCCATGTTATCACGCGCAGTTTTACGGAACGGGAAACGGCACGGATGTCAGCAAGGAACGGAATACGGCGAGGCTCGAATTTTTCGCCGTTTCCAGGCGGTGCCGTTCCATTTAATGCTGGAGTTCTGGAACGCCAGTAATTGTTCCGACATGGAACGGAAATCGGCAAGAGAGAGGTCAGAACAGAACGGGAGCGACAGCGGGAAACAGGAAACACGTCCGTTAAACCAAGTCGGTTACCTATGTTCTTGACAAGCATCAAGAAGGCCTGCGGACGTCTAGGTGCACTCGGGAGTAAGCCAAATATGCCAATGAAGTTCGAGTCTAACAGAACGCACAGGAATTCACGCGAGTTCTCGGCTTGAAAGACGTAAGAATATTGCATGCGAAACACGAATAACACCGAGACGCCTGAATCCGTACTCTGCCCAAAACACGGCGGCGTCGCCATAAACACGACGTCTTAAACCGATTTCAATGCTACATAGTTCAAGCTTAATGAGCCCCATTCCGGACGACGGCGGACGATCGCTCCACACATCCGATTGAGTGATCGCGAATCGGATCCGCTAATGCACTTCTTCGACGGATCGTTAGCAGCAGCAAAACAGCCCCGTCGCCGGTGGCGGTCATTAATCCATCTCAATCTTGCAAACATTTCGATGATCGAACGCGCCGCCGCACGGGACGCGCTTCGAAGCAAAAACCGAATCGAACGGAGCGGGCACTGGCGAGAAGCGACGAGGAATTTGTTGAGGGTCGGTCGGGGCGTGAGCTTCCCGAGGTGATGATCCAATTTATCAATGGGAACAGAGGAAGCAAAAGACAAAAGCGAGAATGAGGGCTATGTTAGGAAGTTAAGGACCCACGTCAGGGGAGTACCGAAATTGATTTCAAAGGTCTAAGTCCTAAACTGGCAAAGACTGCTAAGATAAAAGGAGGAAAATTGGCAAAGTAAGCCAATTTTGGCTTTGAACTTTTGGCATTCGTGCTCCCGCTGGACCGCGTTTGAAAGAGCTGCACTGCATAGAATCCGACCCAATGGAATGAGACCGCGAAGTGTTAAGAACATCGAGCTTGGTCCAGCCAACCGCTTTGTTTCTCTACACTGTGCGAAGTGTGGACCACAGCCGCAAAAAGCCAGTCCGACTGTCCGGTAATGAATAGACACATTTCAGCTATCAACGCCATTACATTTGTCAGGCAACCCGGGTATTTTGATATGGATGCTGGGGTTAAATGAACTCTTAGAATAGTGAGGAAACGTTGCCGTTACACAAACCTATAATCTATCTTTGCGGACATTGACTCATTGACTGAGCACCTGCAACTACAACACTAGTATGAAACTCGTGCCTTGAGCGGGCATCCACTAAGTGTCCCATAAGCCATTTCGCAATGAAGATAAATGCTCGCCCATTAGGCCATCATTAGGTGGAAACGAGCACTTTACTGTCCAACTATGTCCAGGTCCGAGGCCGTACACTGTCCACTATGCGAACTTCAGTGGACAAGTCATTCAAGCAAGCGACGCTCGGACACGTCGGTTGTAAACTAGGATGTTTACGACGTGCGAAACAGTCGTCCCCCTTCGGCTAACTAGCTAAGGCCACTAGCCGAGGACAAGACGGATGACAAGGCCGCATCAAAGAGCCGACGGAGGCGGCAAGGAGGGTCAAAAGCAGGTGCGCGTCTGGCGGGCGATAAACGAGGAGCGGAACGTGCATAGCTTAGCGCATTTGACGACGTCCGCGGCGGCGACGGCGTAAAACGGATGGACATTTGTTCGCATAATCGGAACGCGCTGGACAATGTCCCTGGGGTCAGTGAAGAAAGCGTTTGCAGGAAGCTCGAGAATGGGCTCGTTGGCAGCATGCAAGTGAGACGGATCAGGACCGTCCTATAGGCGTTAGGCCCATTCGCAGCAAATGAGATTCGGACTATCGGGCAGTCGCTGTAGTAAAGCGATCGGTATTCTTTTAGGTTGTGAGGACTGGCGGACATCCGACAGGGACCTGTCCTATGAGATTGACTAAGAACAAAATCGGATAGAACTTATCCGATGACCGGCCAATTCTATGGCCCAAATCCTGTCTGATTCTAACGTGAAGATGTGTCTGACTCATGACTTCGAACTAGTCTAGCAAATCAAAAAGCCGCGATGGCTCTTGAGACGTACTGACTACGCCATGGTATGAAGGACCAAACACTTTAGAGTAGTCTAAACATACATATTTCAGGCCAAGACCGGAGCCATCGTCAAGGCCTGCAGAAAGATCAGCCAAACCCATACAAGAGGGGAGCGGTAGACGTGTCGTGGGCCGTGACACGTGCGGATCCGTTCGCTGACGAATCGTGATCCATCAACTGACCCGCACGTCATCGGATGCAATCCGTCTTATCCCGAGCTAAAACACCTGCGAGGGCGGTCTTGGTGCAGACGCATCAAGAGACAGACTAGAAATATGAACTTTAGGAAGTGTCGAAAGCGTGCTCGTCAAACGGTCGTCCGCTGCGAATACAAAATACCAACGCAATTTCATGTGGAGAACCTATGTTGGTCGCGGTTAACGGGACAACCAAGCCGGAAGCAGGATAAACTTTCTTCGAAGACGGTGGCTTTATTGAAAACGTGCTGCTTCCAGGCTAAACGCCCTTCCGTTCCGGATCCGATATCGATGAGATTCAGAAATTAAAACGATTCCGATTCTCGATTTCTGTTCCAAAGGACCGATTGTCGAGGACGATCCGATCCGATAGCCACCCAGCTCCGGTCTGCTGAGTGGCTCTAGTTCTGGGGTTGGCAGACGCCGAGAACGACACGAAAGCGCTCGGATCGGGCGTGCAGGACAGTCATCGAAGAGGTGCGCAACGCTAAGCAGTAGCCCTTTCCTGCACATGGTATGGTCAAAAAAGCTTCACAGAGGGTGAAGGAAGCAATTCGCGGAAACCAACGCATTCAGCGACATGTGAGGGCAAGCGCCTCGCAAACCTAACCTAATCGGTCGCGTTTCCTTCCGCGATTTCCGAGGAACGGCTTCGCAAACGCGGGTCGCTTATCGCAACATTCAGGCGAGCATGTCAAAAGCTGCTGCCTCGATTAAGAGCAGCTAGAGGAGGACGGACGGCGAAATTAAATCAGGTCACGCTCGAAAAGACAAAGAGAACGCACTTGATGAGCCGCCTAGAGCAAGTGCGGGACGTCAAAATGAGTGCAAAATTGAATGAGAGATCAGCGGCAAAATCGACTCTCTGAACTAATAGAAGGGAAGGGGCACGAGGAAAGCGTAAAAAAAAACTAGACTTTAGAGGGATCTGTTAATCAACGATATTCTGCAAAGATTGAGCCTTTCTGAACGCGAAAAAAGTGAAAAAAGCCTACGACACCCCAGATTCCCAGGACGTCTCCGATCCAAGTACTAATGGAGCCCAGCGCTGCTTGACTTGCCAGATCGGACGGGATGGCGTACGCTCAGCGCGGTATGGTCGTAGGCGAAGGAAGGGTGTGCGGTTGGGGTCATGAGACGTATGCTGACCGGTAGCGCCCGACAGAGGCTGCGCAGAACGCGCAAACTGATGACATGGGCAAGAAAAGAGGAGAAGCGTTGTGCGCTGACTCCATGCAATGGTCTTATCGTGAAAGTTCGACTATAAGGGCTGTCATAGAGTACTTAGTTCTAAAGCTTTTAGGCCGCCCAAGAACCTTCGATCCTCTACAATGCTCGAGGAATGCGGGAAGTCTGTTTGACACCAAACGTCGGTTATTTGGAACCGGAATTGAGAATCGGAGTCTGATCGGGATATGCTCCGACCTGCCCGGCTCTTAGGCGCTACTTTCACAACCTTGACGAAGGCGAGGGATTGAGCTTAAGGGGGATCGAATGGCGTCTGACATGGCTATCTCGAGTATCACACTTAAGCTCTACCGGTTAGCTAAAATTGAACGTGTACACGCTCGTATTGTTCCACCACATGAAGGGATTTCAGTTACCTGAATTTTGCATGAAAAAGGTATTTCTCTTTCTCACGTTTTCATCATATTGCACCGGCACGTTAGTACCCTTCCTAGCAAGCAAGACCCGCCAACCATACCAAAGACCACCAGCACCGCGTTCACAGCAGCGGAGCGCAGATTAGCTTCCGCCATTCGCGGCTTTTGGCCGGCACGCGCTCGTATTGTTTGCGCTAATGCAATCATAATCTTCGCGGGGCAAACGCGCCGAAAACGAGCGCCTCGGGAGCGCTTAAATTTAATAAACTGCGGCCTGGATATGTTCCTTCTCCTTTTGAAGAGCCCATGTGCGGCGCAAACGAAGCTTTTAAGCCAATTCGCTAACCGCTTAGACAGCGTGGGACGCGCATACCAGCCGGGAAATGCGGGAAATAGCCGGGAAAGAGGGGCTGCAGCGCGGCGATAAACGTGCCGGCCGGCGTCGTGCTCGGAAATCTCGGCGTTCCAGGCGCTCGGGCGACGGTTTTTTCGAGCCCAAATTAGGCGCCAAATTGGACGACAGACCGACCAAATTTTGAGGATGCGTTCCGTCGGCGAAAGCGAAACCAACCTTTTGTCCTTGGGACTCGGCAGGAGCAGGTGCGTGGAGGGCGTAGAGGAGCTGAACGGAATCCCGTTGCCGACGCTGCTTCCAGGGCTGCTGGCTGGACGGGGAAGCTCCGACGGCGAGTAGGGAGAGGAGAACGGGAACGGCTAAAAAGAGCATTTGTCTTCTCATTTATTGAGTGATCGTACGGTCAAAGTGACCCTCAGTCGTGTTTGGAAGCCAAGCCGTCCCTTTTATTCTAAGTCGGAATATCGGAATTCGTAATAGGAACGAATTTTCAAAGGACCGACTTCACCTATTCATGACACTCGAGCCATGTGATGCAGTGCTGTGGAATGGCTAAGTTTAAGAAAGATGTCCGGCGCAGGCCATAAACAACCGGAACCTTGGAATTCAGAGGTTTTCCGGAATTCTGAACGGGAGAGACGGAGGTAATTTGGAATCGTAATTCAGAGCCACCCCTAGTATCTACCCCTTGGAAGCCCTTTCGCATTCTTGGAAGCCTGCAGTGGCCAACTTTCATGTTAGACCCTGTCCGTATTTGAGCGTCGCTCCCATGCTTAAGGTGTGCCCATGCGGCCCTTCGACCCTGCCCCACTCTTAACGAGTGCGTTACCTTTTTCGCGGGTCCAATATTGAAGATGGGCTCCGCGTAATGAGCGTCGTCGACGCGAGTGTCCTTAACCGGCGAGGGAAGGAACGTCGAGGACCGCTGTCCGGTTCTGTTCGGCTGCCTCGCGGCCGCCGCTAGCCATTCGGAGTAGGTATGGTCGGGCATACTTCCGGTCGCTTAAGATACCATTTCTGGCCGATTTCGGAAGTCTCTAAAATGGCGATGGATTTATGCAGGATGCGGCCTAATAGGGCAGGCACGCATAATACGCGCAAATCGCAAACCTAAGGGGACAGGTTTAGTCGGATAAAATAGAACATTAGGCTCAACCAAGGAAAAGCACAGCGGACTAAGGAGGATCTCGGGATTGTGGTTAAGATTCGTATTTCCGACGATTTTCCAGTTTAAAATTCCGAAAAAAAGGGCGGCTTCAAAGTGCCGAAGAAGCGCCGCAAGGGACTCAGCTAAGGGCACCAAGGCGTCGACTGCAGCAAGGCTTTGACTGATTTATGAGGTGGATGGGCAATCCTACGGCCAGAAAACGACGCATGCATGAGCGTACGCTTGTTTTCATTAGCACCTTAGACGACAAGGAAAAGTTTTTATTGATGGATGCGTCACTCTGCTCTTCGGAGTGATCGCATGATATGCAAATGGTACACTAACAACGAACGGATTTCGTAAATTTCCACGCGAAACGGCTCAGCAATGTCACTCGGGATTAAGCGCGCACGCCCCGATCGACGACCACTTCCACCGCTATTTCGTGACCGTTTGCGGATGGATCCCCCGGCCGACATTAACATGAGCGCGCAGATAAATAAACAGATCCCGATCCTCATGTTCATGCGACGGGATATCGGGACGAAGGGGAGCGATGATGCGCAGGATGACGAGGTCTCTCGTGGGTTACATAACGGAGTGGAGATTTCTCCGAGAAGGGATGCTCCAAGGACGCAGGGGGAGAATGTTTGGCGTCAACACTGCGAAAGCTTACGGCACGGTTGTGTCGGAATTATCATTTCCTGCTTCCGATTCCCAAAGGTTCTCGTGTTTCCGATTTCCAAAAAAAACAATCTGATTCCGAAAAATTTAATTCAGCTTTCCGACTATTAAATACGGATTCCAAAATAAATACAAGGAAGTTGCGATCGGAGCGGAATATGAGCCATGATGTTTGTGTTTTCGCGAATAGAACCTTTGCTACCGCGATGAGCAAAAGTGCAAAACAACAACGAGCTTCTCCGACTAGCGTCCTTTATGTGCTTCCAAAGGGACTCGCTGATGGGTGGGACGGAAACGTTTTCTGGACTCTCAAAATGTTCATCGCCCTCCGACGCTGCTAGTGTTACGCAGCGCCCGCTATTTATTAGCGTCAACAGGGTCACGCTAGGGGACCCTGCTCGCGAGAGAGTGATGGGCAACAAGGCTGTAAGTAAACTGTTTTTCAAAGCCAAAAGCACGATCATGTTTTTTTTTTGCGTTTGAAACCTGTCCGAAGCTAACACGAAGCTTGAATGACCGGTAAAATTTAAAAGGCTGTCGCTTTAAAATTACAATTTCGGTTTATAAATTATAATGGTAATTTTATTATGTTTACAAAAAATCCTCTGTTTTTCTTTAGTTTTTTTGTAGGGCGTATCTGCTTTTCCTTCACCTTTGAGATAGCTTCGATAACTTCCTCGTCGGATCCCAAAATCATTCTGGTCGCTATAGACCACTTCAAAAGCCGGGAAAGCTTACCAAGCGGACGGATCGGAATCGGAACCAATTCAAGTCGATCGAACGCGCCATTGTCGTGTTCGGTCGGCTATAGACAAAAGAACTCAATGTTGCAGCGCCGCATCGCGGAAAAAATACACCGGACGGAAGCGCAGCAGCCGCGCGGAAGGAGGAACATAATTGATCTGATTAGTGGTCCGACGCGCGGCGCAAAGCGGCCGCTTAAGAGACATAATCTGATCGTTGCGCAAGGGATAAAACGAGGATAGCGCGTTCGCGCATCCCCTCGAAATGAGCCGAAAAAAGCGATGCTCGGGCGCGGAAGGTTTCCATGGTCAAGTGTAATTATATCTACACGATCAGGTGATGAAGTGTTTAGAAGCACGAAGCTAGATGCAGCTGAACCCTCTATTCGCAACATAAATGTACCCACTCATCGCTAATGTGATCAAGCGCCTCTATAGTACAAGACCCATGAGTACTACTCGAAAATGGGGAAAAATGGGCAAACTTGAGTTAAAAAACAGCCCGCCGCAGGGGACGCCAACGAATTTTTAGGTTAAAATTTGAGAAATATAGTCAAATTTTGCTCTGGGCGGCGCCTAGCGGCGGGCCCATTTTACCTAGTGCTGATTACTGTAATCATGGCCTTAACCCCCCCCCCCCTTCCCTCCTCCTCCTCCCTGTAATGATTAGATAATTTCTGGACGACCCCTAGCTTTTAGGCTTCCGGGGCCGGATCAAACAATAGGCAGTACTCGAACCGAGCCGGCGCGCGGTGCGGTTAGGTATGCTGTAGGGCCCGGAGATGACTTACTACATGTACGGTCCGACGAAGCCGCCTGAAAAATGCCTTTCTAGATACCGGACGTGTGGTTAGGCAACTTTTTTTTTGTTTTTTTGGCATTCTCGGACGCGAACTCGGCGAGTATGATGCGTATCACTGGACTAAGGACCAGACATAGACGCGACACACCCCGTGCCGTTCTCCAAATGACGTAGAATATAGTACGGACGCTGTATACGGCCGTACCGTGCTGCCGTGTTAGTGCACTTTTAGCGGAAAAATCATGCCGTTTCGTACTCCGTAGTGTAGAGTACGGTACGCAGTACGGTACGGCCGTCTAAGCGCACTGCGTACCAATGTTCAGGCATCACCGAGGCCTACGGATTCCGAGTACGGCAGCATTATTATCGCCCCTTGAGACTGCGTGCGCCACAAAGACACGAACTAAGCGCTGCCACATTTCGAGCAGCAACTTATTTGCATTCGAACGTCAGCGGAATGCGGAAATTGTGACGCCAAAATCGAGTTAGCGAACTGCGTCATCACCTGCGAGAATGCGTAGGAAGGGCTTGAAGCAGCAAGTATCCAACCACACGAGAGCCGTCCATAGAAATAGACGTGCCGAAAATATTCGGGCGTTCCGCGCAGTTCACCATGTTCTTTGTGCATGGAGCATACTCAAGTAAGCGCGAAATACTTCGGCCCCTTTGCATTCAGAGTCTTTATTGGTATGAGCCCTCTGGGCACGGGAGTCGGAACCAGGGATGGACACTTTATTCTGAGTGAGGATCGGCTTTCGGCAGCCGTACCGTACTCCGTATCGTACTGACCCCATCCGTACCCTACTCCGTACCATACGGTAATGTACGGAGTACGGTACGGCCCGTAATACGTACGGCACGGCCGTAGTACGGCCGTACTCGTTATAAAATGCCATAAAATCGAAGCCGTACCGTACTGCCGTACTGGACCCCCACCCGTACCGTACTGACCCACCCCGTACCGTACAGTACGGAGTACGGCACGGTACGGCCGTACTATCCCGCCGGCCGGTACTCGGCCGGCCGATCCATCGGCCGGCCGGTACTACGGCCGTACGACTGCCGACCTTTAATTCTGAGTGCCAGGACCACGATCAGGACCAAGACATAGAAAACGAGGTCCGCAGGACTAGGACCGGAGGTGCGGCCTTGGCCCATCGTGCAAGAAATAACAGTACGTTGTCCGAGTATCGCCGAGCATGTGGAAATGACGCCACCCAAGGAAGCAAAAGATGCCTACACGTATTGTTCCATCACGTGTGAAGCACCAAAACCATCAAGCATGAAGCATTTATGGGCACTTAAGGACCTCATAACCCCGGCGTTTTGCGCAGTGGTCTATTCGCGCCTGCGGGCACACGCTACCTTGCACGCTCGCAGACAATGGTCGTAGATCCGCGAGTGGCGGGAAATGAAGTGAACGCCGAAGAGCTCTCCGGAGACACTTAAGAGTGCGCTTAACGAGCCCCCTCGGAGCGCTGCTGGAAGGAGAGTGAATTTTGTGGCCAGCCAGCCAGCTCTTAGCCAGCGGTCCCCTTTACGGACTCGGAGGGTTAGCAGAAGCGGTCCACTCGGGGGACGCGAAGTGGAGGCTGCGAGGGATCCCGAAGGGCTTTGTTTGTGTTTTCAATCGACGACTGACTCGGACGTTGTCCAGCCAGGGTCGGAGTGACGACACTGTTCGAAGTTCGGTTCAAGGAGTCGAGTGGGCAAGCGGCCCGCCGGCCCGTCCGGAATGAGGACAACACCGGGTGGTGCTTCGAGGGGTCAACTGGTTCATAACCCCGGCGTTCAACGGGGGATCTTTCCGGTTAGCGGTTGATAAGCAGAAGGCAGAACTGTCCTTTATCGGGAAGAGTACGCGAACATTTTACGGCCGACGTTTGGCCTCCGAGAAGCTATGGGCGCCACTAAGACAAAAGGCTGTCCTGGCTAAGCAATCCCTTGTCGGTGGGAAGGGGTCGCAAATGCTAACCATATCCCTAGCGATATCATGCAAAAAAGCTGCCACCTTTTTTCAGTCATCTTGAGGTGCTTTTAGGCACAACGTTCCCATACTTTCACTGTTCCGAGGTCGCACTCGCTCTTCTCTTAGTGGTCTCGGTGTGTGCCGCTTTGGCCACATACGAGCAGCATTTGCAACGACAAAAATATTTCATTGAGCACACTGGCTCAAGAAGGATAACATGGAAAATTATCGTTTTTAAGCAGAATATTTCCACCTTATTTTTTTGTGCAGAGCTTCCTCGGCATGTGCCTTAGCACTCTCTCGGCTCCTCTATACTAGTGCTATGTTGGAAGCTAACGTGCTAACGAGGGAGGTCATTTCGAGTTCAGTGTTGTTAACAGCGCCAGGTGACCCTTAGGCCCAGCGCCGACTCCGAACCGCTTGTAAAATTTAGAGAATTCCGATTTCCGACTGTTTGCTGAGGGCTCAGGTACACTTTCTCATGTCAGACGCTGAAGCCTACCGACCGTAGACCAGGGGCAAAAATAAAACCGAGTCCGAATCCGAACCTTCAGAAATTTCTAAACCGAATCCGAAGCAAAAACCACCGAATTTCCGAATCCGAATCCGAAGCCGAATCCCCAGCCCTGTCGTAGACGGTGCCAGACATTTCAGTACCAAACTCCCCCGGCTTTTAGTCCTCGAAATAACTTTTAAGCTTTTTTGTCAAAACGAAGCCGGACACCCGTGCTATCATCGGTACAAGCGCGCTTAAGCTAGAGGCCGACTCGAACTGGTAGACGACGTTAAACTTTATGCACTTACAGCGCCTCGACAACTGTACAATCACGACAGTCCTCAATAGAGCATAAATCCAAGGAATGTTAGGGCAGCGTAGACGGAGTACGTACAGGAGCGCTTGCGAGAAAGAGAGGTGTTAAGAAAGACGGGGAAATCACTGCAAAATGGAAGTAGACTTATCATGGCATAACATTTGGCTGGGATCCAGGCAGTCTTGAGCTACCTGTGCAAGGTTGAATTTACAGACACGAAGGTCGGCAGCGAATAGAGCCAGGACCATGTGGCAACCCCGACTAGCACTCATGTACGGTACTTGGCCGAGATACTTGTAGTCAGGGACCGATTAGGTGCCCAGGGGCACAAGGTACATACCTACTATGCTACAGTGCTGGGCATATACATTTCCGCATTTGCACATTTCGCGAACGCATTTAAAGGCCAGGAGAAAAGGACCGCGGCCCCTAGGTTCACTTTAACGAAGGGTCTGTGGCACACATTGACCGACGGGGAGGAAGGAGGGAATTAGGTAAAGATCAGTGTTGGGCACATTTTTTGTGAGTACCAGGCCAGGACCGTGACGCCCAGGAGGCCACATTAGGACTAGGACCTCCCAGCCCTAGTCAAGAGAGTGATGATCCCGTGCATGTAGGTCAAGTGCCGTGCACTCTCAAGCCCCCTGCCGACCCTTTGCGCGCCCATTTTGCACTACATAAAGTCGTATGGAAGACTCCGTAGAAACATGTGGAAACGAAAGACCGATATGAGGAGTTAAGACAATCGTGGATTACACCAGAAAGTATGGAGGGACTATACGGCTACGAGTAGGCAGAAAGTTCACTAGTTGTTCATCGGAGCACTGCTTAGCTGAAGCTGAGCACGCCGATCGGGCATCGATCCACCGGCGGCGGGCTGCCGAGATCAGAGGACATGCTCACGTCCAGCTCCTCCTGCTCCTGAAGCTCTTGCAGCGCCTCGAGCGGGTCGAAGGTGTCCATCGCGTTGGAGTCGGGCGAGGCGGTGGTGGGCGGTCGCAGTGCGGATCTTCCTAAAATGTGGAAGTCAGAGAAGTGTTTTTACTGTCCTGCTCCTATTGCTGCTCCTTTGACTGGCGGTTGCGCACTCACAAGACCGTCTCTGCACTCAAAGTCTTCCTATGTTACTCCTCTTGCTGTTTATTCTTCTACCATTACTTCCCCTGTACCTGCTCTTTTATCCTTCTATTTTCCCCTTTCCAACTTCTTGCTGTCGCTACTCCTCTTGCTGCTCCTTTGACAGACTTTCACAGCCTATGCACTCTAAGTCGTCCTATATCCGCTCCTACTCCTCCTGCTGTTTCTTCTCCTACCATTGCTTCTACTCCTATACCTGATCTTTGCTAACGCTACTCCTATCGCTGTATCTACAACGTTCTTGATGGTCCGTCGCTTCTTCCATGTCCTTCCATGCCATGTCCTACGCCGTCTTCTCCTCATCCTCGTGGCCTATCCTTCCCTTGAAACACTTGCCACAAATCCTCGTAGTACCCTTTACCTTCCCCTCCGCCTGCCTCCATTGATCTCGCCCCTTCTTCCACTATTCTTCCTGCTCCTAAATCTGATCCACATTCTCCCTTCTGCTCTTCCATCCATTCATTTTCCTGCCAGTACTCCTACGCCTTTTTCTCCTACGCCAGTTGTCTCAACTCCTGATACTACCCCTTCACTTTCTTCTCCTTCTGCCGCTATTTTCCAAGTGCTCCTTTTCCCCTGCTCCAACTGATCCTTCTTGTGTATTGCTATCCGTCCTCCAATCCTCCGGCTCCTATTACGGATCGACAAAGTTCTGCGTACCTGCTTGCGGACCAGTAGACGTGCCTGACGCGTGCGAAGACGACGGCTCGAGGCTTGAGAGTCGCGAGAAGAACGATCTCGTCGTCACTTTTCCTTTTCCGAACAACGAGCGACCCTTCGGCGTCTGCGCATTCTTGTTCACGCATTCGTCGATCTTCTCGAGTCGCAGCGGCTTGTACTAAAACGATAAATAAGTGGTATGCGGCTAGCGGGTAGCAAAACCAGTCTACAAAAGCCTACTAATGCGTCTAAGACTGTAAATGCGTCCGCAGTTTGTAAGCGCATCTGCGACTTTCAATAATGCAAATGCATCCGCAATAGGCTCGGAATGCGTCTGCAAGCTCGGCAGTATGTGCGTCTGCCAACTGTACAAATGCGTCTCGCGCTTCCCGCGTATCAAGTGCGAGGAGTGAGTATCGCTTCAACAGTGGACCGGAGTACTTACTTCCTTCGAGCCGAGCTCCTCCGCGGAATAGTCTCGGTTCAGGTCGCGCAGCTTGAGACCTCGGAGCTTCGGGACGCGTGACTTCGCGTCGCCACCGGCGATGACCTTCGTCTTGGCTTCGCGGCGGCGGCGGTGCTGGGAGAATCCGTCGAGCTCCTTGCGGTGCCGCTTGTCCCTCATCCTCACGTAGTGGTCCGGCACGCACAGGCCCTAAATCGTCCATGTTAGGTCGACGTGGATGTGCGAAAATGTGACTGCAAGTTCCGATCCGCCAAAGAGGAAAAAGTGTCTCCAAAATTTGCATTTTTTTGCAAATTTGCAATTGCAAAATTTGCATATATGTTTGCAACACGGTTCAAGTGCGAATCCTTCTCACCTGTCCGCTGTATTCCTCGTAGAAGTGTCGGTAGCCCTGGTCGACGAGGTACATCTCGGGGTAGTCCATCAGCGGGTACCGCTCCCGGTTCAACTCCCGATCGTACCGCCTCAACGCGTGTCCCCTAAACGGTCAAATGTGCGCGTGCCTGCGCGGGTGTGTGGGTGAGCTTACATGGTCGGTCCTCGCTTCTGCGAGTACTCGCAGTAGAAGATCGGGATCCGCGCGTCCACCGGGTAGAACTCCGTCGCGATCTCCGATGGGTCGTGGATGTTCTCCGCGTGCTGCAATCACCGATATATGACCGATAGTGTTCCCGGGGAAAAACGTGGTTAGGCCTTTTTAAGCCCAAAACAAAATGTCCAAAATAAAATGTTCAAAAGTAAATATATTCTCGGCTTAGGCCCTAATATTCACCCGCCGCCCACGTTTAGACTGAGGCTTAGGCCATTCCTTAGGGCGTAGGCTCAAGCTTAGACCTAGTGCTTAGTTTTAGGCTTTTGGACATTTAAAGTTTTGGACATTTCCAGTTTGGACGAAAAATTTACATTCAAAATGTACCTTGATGTGGCCGCCCATGTACTCGAACGGGTAGCGGCAGTCGATCAGGCGGTACTTCGACGGGAAGCTAAACGGAACCGCCTTTATCCACTTTGTCGCAATGTGTACTTACTCCTCCGACGCTAGCAACCGAGCGAGGGTCCGCGGCGCAATACTGCGGAACGCTTGCGAATCCACTTGCGGACGCTCGACGGTCTCCAGCGAGTAGACCTGAATAAGTTAGCGTGAGAAGGCACTTGGCGAGGCGGCGACTACGTACCACTTCCTCTGACTTTGGCGGACGCGTGTCGTCGTGCGTGATCGGCCGATACTCCAGCACGCTCGCGGAGAGCGTACGCGAGAAGCTCGTGTTCAGCAGCTAAAGACGATGGTTTTACTCGTTATCGGAGCTGTTCATTCGCAGATAACTTCTCGGCAGATGCCTGCTATCTTACCTCCACGCTCTTCGCCGGTCGTCGGCCGACGTCGTCGTTCTCGTCCCCGAAGAGCAGAGCGGCGATGCTGCTCGATGCCACCGTCGCAGCTGCAGTGGCATGGCTGCTGCCGCCGAACGACGCTAGCATAAGGCGCTGCTCCTCGAATGCCGGCGGACTGTGATGCTCGAAGGTGCTGCGCACGCGTCGTAGAGGCGCGTAGGCGTCCGGCGACGTGGCGCTGATGATGGTGGTGTTGGTGCCGTGGAGTCCGCCCGGTGGATTGGCGCTCCGCATCGGTGAATTGCCGTTAGTAGCCGTAGAGAACATGACTGGCACGATCTGAAATTTGCACTAGCAAAGGGAAGCTACGAGAAAATGCAGCGTTGCACGTGCAAGAGAACGGTTCTTGCGCAAGGTTATGCATAACAGTGAGGATATTTGCAAGCGTTTATGCGGATACGCAGTGTCAAACTTGCACTAGCTCAGGCGCAATTTCGGCACACACCAGAGTGCCAGAAGAAGGAGACATTTAGAACAAATTAAGCTAGCAATCGTCAGACTTATCAGAGTACTTATGGATATTGCCGCAAAATTATAGGCAAGGGGATCAAGGGAGATTTTTTGGAAATACGCTTCAATACACAACTCCACTAAACCACGCATTTTGCCGATGCTGTGTTGATGCAAAACGTGATCTCTCTCCACAGACAGACTGATCAGCGCTGGCCCAGACATGCGCCGGTTTATAGGCGCCTGAGAGGGCTGAGTTTTCCCTCGCCTTCACCAATTGGCGGTGCTTGTTTTGATGTGGCTCCCAGCGCACTCACACCTAGTTAGGACCACACGTTCTAAGAAATCGTTCATAAGCCACAGTCAGTGGCGGGCAACGTCGTGTCGGTGCCAGATTCGCCGGAATGCGAATTTTGCCCTCTGCGCAAGGTCTCCTTGAACACGTTTCCGAATGCGCAGCGATACAGTGGTCTGCTAAGGTCGAGCCGCCTTGCTTCTCGGGGAATTGGTTTGAAAACAAGACCAAAACACTGGAAATGGGTGGAGGATTCTCAGGCGAATCAAAGTTCCACGCTCAATGAGCGCTCGCAAGCAGAAGTCCATTTGAACTTTTGAGTCCATAAGTGCGCTTCCAATAATGTCTTTGAAGTCGGTTTGATGCTGCCAAATCTGTGCGATCGCATTCTGAACAATTTGGACAAGGTTTTCAAGGCATTTTGGACCGGTTTTTTTTTTTGTCAAACGAAGCTAAAGTGCAACTTTAAGCGCATGTTTCAACAGTCGATGCGTGTAAAATTATGACGCAATATCCCACATGCGCAATCTCCTCATCTTTCAATGTGGCTCATGCGCGGCGCAGCCAAATAAGCGCATTTTGTGTCGTGGGACGGTTTCTGCATAGAATGCACAGTAGGCGCGAACGTGTCATTTAGCATGCGCAAAGTTGAGTTCAGCGCATGAAGCTATCGACCCACAGGCGTGCGGCAAAAATTAAAAGCATACAACCACTGCGCAATTCGGACATGACGCATGCGCAACTTTTTAGCAAAGCTCATGTTACAAGCGCTCCTCAATACTTGCGCAACTCTCGAATCGATAGCTGAACACCGTCATGTTGCCAATCAACCCGACTTCACCAAGTTGTAAAGAGATCCACGACAACTGGACAGTCTACACCATTCTTCCCAGCACTCTCAAAGATCGCTCTCAATCCCATCCTCATTCGGCGTTTTTGCGTGCATGCAGTGTCTTTTCGGATTGCAAATTACTTGCGGCATTCCTTCAGGGGTGCCACAGTGCCGCAGCGTGAGCTAATTGCATCGGCGCGATGCCGATGGCGAATAGCCGTGAAGGTGCCGTTCTCAATGGGCGCGGGACAATGGCGGAGGATAAGCGTCGGACTTAGAGGGATTCAAATTTGAAAGGGAATGAGGGGGAAGGTGGCGCAAAGGTTGCAAGAATTTTGAAAATCATTTGCGCCATTCTGTACATTGTATCTCTGTGATCGGGTGATAATGACAGATGATTGCGTGAGGCGTAAACAAGGCTGTAAAGCAATCAACTAGCGTGAGCAGGTGTCAGGCGAAATATGGCCCCTTTCGCATGTGATCGGATGGATGACCGTTCCAGGTCGTCTGCACGCGTCATGCAAAACACACTTCAAACAACGAGTTCTTGCAGATAAACCGACTGTCTCAAATTCGCGTGAGGAACACACGCATAATTTCATTGTCTTAAACAACAAAATTTCTGAAAATTACTTTCGGACTTTATTAATTTAGTTCCGATTGCAGCTAGAGAGTACATTTGCAGTTTTTAGCATAAAGTTTGCAAACTTTTTCACCTTTTAAAATTTATGACTTTTACCGATAGTTAATACCTAGCGGTCAACCATGAAAGCACGAATTCGAGAACGAAGGGTAATATCCCCCTGTCGAACAACGCGCCACTGGCTGACCACCTGTCCTTTGCTTCCACGGGCCACTCTAAGACACTCGAAACACTTTGAGACGACCAAGGAAGAGCACTTGTCAGGAAGCCACGAAATCGCGCACTGCGAAATAAGGCACCTGCAAACTTCGCGAGTGCAAATGCAAATGAGCGCATTCCACTCCCATGCGTCTCAAGTCGCGACACTAAATCTGGGCGTGCACCCATGCACACGTGCGTGCGCGCACACAAAATCCCGCCCGGCATTAATCGTGCCCGCTCAACTTCCTATTATGATTTGTTTACGGGAAGTCTATTTTCCCCATTCCACGGGGAAATCGCCCTAACCCGTCCGTGACAGGGAAAGCATTGCCGAAAAGCACTCCAAAGGGTGTTTGCCGGTCAACTCGGGTCGTGCGGGTCACATCCATGGGCGCCATGCTGACGAGCAGGGCCTGGATTAGCGCCTAGCATGCGGCAAAGTTCATGCCCCCGTATGGGCCCATCCATATCAGCACCCGTGCAGGCCAACGCCAGCGGCGTCGCGACAGATCAACGCGGCGCCGCGAGTGATAAGCCCGCTGTCCTCGACCGACCCACTTGCAGAGAGTAGCCGGCCTATTCACGAGGACGGGGACGGCGGACGAGGCGATGGCGCTGCCACATTGACCCATGGGCGGGCAGTGGCAGCGATGGCGCAGCAGCGCCATGAAAAACTGACATACAAGAGATCAGTAGGGCCCTCCTCGGGTCGATGAGAGCAGCGGGGGAGCGATAGCGGAGGAGAAAGTGCCATTCGAGCGAGAGCCGTCGAAGGCTTAGCTCTCGTTGGCGCAGCAAACGGAGAGAGAGAGCCGCACTTAAAGCGCCATCGGAGCAGGACTCTGAGTCGTTGGTCCGCGGCCGGCCGGCCAGTGGATGCGGACCGTTGCCGCATGCGCCTCCATGTCCCAAGGACCGTTGCGATGCGGACCGTTGCCGCATGCGCCCCGTAGAGAGCATACAAATAGATGGAGGTGCGAGAGCGGTGCGGAGTGGGCAGAGAGCAACGCGCTATGTACATGGCATCCGAGCGAGGCCACCGAAAAGGCAGAAGACACGAGAGGACCGGGCATGAGCCTACTGAATGGGGAATCTGCCCCTCTTCCCGGGAAATCGACCGCTAGTGAAGAGAAAACAACGGTATTCCGCTGAGAGTCAACGAGATCTACGAGGGCACAAGAGAGCGTTATCGCAAGAGACGTCAGAGCAGGACAAGATGCGTAGAGCTAAGAGCCGAGAGATGCAGACAGTCATCGCCCTTTGACCAAGTGACCCTCTTCCCGTGAAATTCCTGCGGAGAGAGCATTTCTTTCCCGTAGAGTGCCGCCAAAGAGCATTAGAGAGCACTGCACATTCCTAGAGTCTAAACGGGCCGCAGCGAGAGCCATTTTTCTCTTGCAACGCACACGACGGGAACCGTTGCCGTCCAAGCGCTTCGTTGCAGAATCGACCCACAAGGTCCACCGAGAGCTGTCGGGAGCCCGGCCACCGCTGCAGCGCTGCATCGTGTCTTTCTGGGAGCGGGTGTAGTGCGGCGCGGCGCGTTCGCCGCCGTCCTGACCGCCATTGTTCGGCGGTGGGCTTTGACTCTGCGGATGATAAACACGGATGGGTGCGAAACAGCGAGATTCTGATTGGCCTCACGAGATAAGGACAGGAGCGAAAGCTACGCGACCTTTTGCACAAACAACTGCAAAATCCAGGCGAGAAGCGGTTGGAAGTAGAAAAGGAGAACTACAAGACACAATAGACTGCACAAAGAGACCACACTTTTCCCGTGGTATGAGTGTCAACCTAGTCGCATGATGCCATGATTTGCAGAAAAATTTAATGAATGGTGTGAATGAATTTGCAAAAGTTCAACAGGAACATTCCCTCGCTAGCTGAATTCAACGAAGCGGGTCAGCGTTTGTAAGTTAAATTAGTTTTTTCGCGGTGGCGTTAAAGGCGGATGATGCGACGAAATTCTGTGAAAACTGTTTGGGATTTTACTGTCACCGAAGATCCGGAATGGGTGTCCGGAAAAATCGATCGCCACCTTGGAAGGCACAAGAGAGCAGTCGACCGATCCGACTGCTCTCTGCTGGATGCTCGACAGAACGTGTTTAGCACATGATTGACGCAGATGACAAAAACCAAAGGCCAAAATTTTAAATTGAGAATTTAAACACAAATAATTTTCGTTTCAATTTTTAAAGTTTAGACTTTAAACTCTTCCAAAATTGCGCCCGTCGCACGGTTCCGAACCCGGGATTAAAACCAGAAGGTTTACGGATAAACGACCAACGGGATAAACTGCTATCGACCACCACCACAGAGCATGCGCCATTTTAAACGGTTTGGAGCCTGCACACGCCTTAAGCAACGATTTCAAACTTGCGCGCAATCATTCTGCGCACTTCCACCTGTGATGCGCGCACACCGGTTTGCAGCCTGGAAGCGGTCCGGTCGTTAAGTGACGGCAGACGCGCGCCTAGTGACGACTAAATCCCGGCGACGCTCTCGGTGCGCAGCGCAGCAGACGGGCAAGCAGCAGACTTCGGAATTTAAGTAAACTTTGCTTGACGCTGAAAGCGCCGCCGCTTTTCACTGCAGCGCGCTTATCGCCGCGCAGCGATCTGCGCACGCCCAGGCCCGCCGGCGGGGCGAAAACCGCCTGTCGGCATATGGCCCGCTCTGGCGCCGGCGGAAGGAAGGTGTGAGCGCGACACGCAAATTTGTTCAACATGCGACTGGAAGCTTATCGCTGTGATCTTGACGGCGGCAGCGCAGCGCCGCAGGCAAAGCGGATTCCGGCGCGCCGAGAGAACCGGTAAATGGCCGGGAGCGGACGCGACGCAAGCGGCAGGGCACCGTTTTTGAAGGTGTGAAATGGTACCGTAAAACGAGTGTCTGTTTTTGTTAGTAAGCTGAGGTTCTTTAAATTTAGAAAGCTCAGTTTGGGAAGTTCATGGCCAGCATTTGTGTAATCGACTCGATATTTTTCGAAATGTAGGGAGGGGGCTCGCTGTTAGGACGGTCTTCTACATGTTGGAACCAGCTAGGACTAACCTAAAGATAGGCTTTTGAAAGCCTATGTGTAAGCTTAACTCTCAGGTCTAAACTGGGTATGACATGTTGCTTAGGTCTGGGCCTAGCTAGTAGCTGTGGACAGGTGTTTAGCCCTAAGACGTAGGCCAAGGAATGGGCTGGCTTAAGACAAAATTTAGTGATGACAGTCAAGCCACTCATTCCTCATGGTAACTTAGTGGTGAAGAAGCGGATGAGTGAACAGGAGACGATCCAACGGAAAAGTCGCATTCATCTCACGTTTCCGAAAGTGCCCATGAAATTTCGAGAACTACAGACCGGTCATGAACACAATTTTTACACATTCGATTCTACCACACACTTTCCCACCGTCCTCGACGCCATGACCCCGCTACGCTTTTCGAACGCCGAGGTCGCCCGGCGTCCACTCTCGACGCCGATTAGTGCGCGTTGCGCAAGCACACTTCGTTCGGCACGCGCTGATTGCGTCGGCTCGAGAGCGACCGGCGCGTGTTCGGGGTCACAAAAAGCTTGGCGCTATGCGAGAGACGAGAAAGCGATAAGGGGGCCGGGTCAATGACCTCAAGTGTTCGGGCTAAAAGCGAACGCAAAAGTGCAGAAAGAGGTGAACAAATGAGGGCGAAGGTGAGCGGAACAAGGGACGTTGAAGATCAACGCGTGGTTCGAACGTTTTGACGCTAAGGGCTTTTAAATTACTTCCGATAATGATCACTTCTTCGCACTTTTATGTTCCTGTGTCCGAAAAAAGACATATAAATCACATTAGCTTGCGTCCTGTCCATTAGACCGCGCAGCCTCCCCGGGAACAAAGAACACTGGCCGAAAGAGTAAACATTCTTTTGTCGCATGCGTTTCTCCGCTCAGTGCAGAACCTTAACCGAAACGCATTCAAGCAAACTTAGGGTGAGTACATCCGAGGCAGACAAAAAAGCGCACACGTTTGTTAACAAAGACACGTATACATATATGAGAGGAAACGGACCTACCGAAGCGGCGATGCGTCGACGACTCCCGCGCTGGACCGGCTGGAACTCGCAATGTGCTCGTTGTCCCGCGAAAGCTCGAAGGTTGAAAGACAAGGCTGAAACACAGGCTCGGTTAGCCGTACAAAATACATCTTAACGCGCGTAGCACGTAGAATAAACGAGCCCAAGTTACGCGATCGCGAACAGTGATCGTTAAAGGCCAAAAGAAGTATAAGTCTTTGAATGCGACAAATCTCGAAAGCGTGACAAGCGTGAAAAACAATCGTAAAAAGTTGTTTTCCATGGCCCACCGGCGGCAGACGCGCGTCGCCAAAAAGAGACACCTTCTGCCGCAAATGGGCCCGCCGGCGACGGTTCGCACAATCGGGTCAAATGCGGCGGCACGTTTATGGGCCGGCGGAAAAGGGGAGCGGTGTGAAAGTGTCGTCGAGAGGTCCCATGAGGGAGGTAATGCTTTAAAAGAAATTAATGAATGAGCTCCGCTAATGGACCTCTAAGTGCTGTGAACCATTGCATTTAACGAGGGAAGGGGTCCTAGAACATCATTCAGACAAGTTCAGCAAAACGCAACGTGGTAAACGTTAAGAAACAGTGGAAAACGTGCATTCAAGGCTTTTCACGGACATCAAGCAGTACGGAAATTGCAGCTAATCTTCTCCTGATTTCGCATACCTGCTGTAGGAGGCATTGTATCAGATTAGTTTGCAGCGTACAAAGCCTAGAACATAGTCCCGTTTCAGTAGGTTAGATCCAAGTTGGGGCCAAACGAAGGCTAGGTTGTTAAGCTCAAGCGCTAGACGGTTGGGAACAACTGATACCAGAATTGCAGTTAAGGGACTTGAGCAAGCTTAGAGCTAGAGGGATAGTCATTTAAAGAGGTAGGACATTATGAGAATAGGTACAAGCGAAGGAGTGTGTAGGGAAGGAGGGAGGTAACCGAACCCGAAATGTTCAAAGACCTCTACAGATGTCGAAGAATGATCTTCGCAAGTATAAGTTCTCTCCAATAGAGGCAATAATGTCCGCTTTTTGTTGGGCCCTCTTCTTGACCCATGTACCAGTCTACGATTCCCGCCAAGCCACCTCCAGCCTTCAAAAATAAGCGCGCCACGGCCTCACAGGATGGCGCAAAACGCTTCTGTCTGTCCGCGCTGCGCATACCGCCGCACCCCGACCACCACCATCACTCAGACGGATGTCCACGATCCGCATCCATCCGTGTCGCGCAGGATGCCACGGCACTCACAGCTCGTCGCATCGCCCATGTCGTGGCCTACCCCTGGCTAGTGGGAGATCTCCAGGTGGGCTCGCGGGAGGTGGGCGCGCGGGCGGATAATCCCACTCGCAAGCGGGAGGATTCAAAAATGACGGGCGGATGGAGTGGACATCCCGCCAGGCTAATGAACCTCAGTAGGAGGGATAGTGGACACTAGTGGACATCCGACGAGAACGGAGTGGACAGTGCGTCCTGCGTCTGCGTACGTCCTCAGCGCAGACAGCGCGTCCGCAAAAAAGGACTGCGGCCTGCGTGAGGCGGAAAGAGAGAGCAGGGGAGTGTCCCCATTATGCAGTGACTGCGTTACTCTGTTTGACGATGGCGCAACGAGGAAGAGGACAGCGGTATCCATTGGTATGCAAATAAGGGGTGTGTGCTGAGTTATGTGGTTAGCGCTGCAGGTCTGGTAAAAACCAATGTCGTCTCGGAATTCCGTCGCTTTTCCAGTTCAGAATTCGGAACAAATGAAATGGTGCGTTCAGAACTAATGGAGACAACTCAGGGACACCCCAGTAAGAACGACGTATGACGCTGGAAAATGGCCAAAGTGTTAAGGCGCTTTAATAACGTACAAAAGTCAACATAACTGACTCATATTTTTAAAAATAAGTAGACTCACTGTTATTCGGCATAAAATTTTTAAAGTACTATTTAAAAAAACTAAAATTTTAAACATATAAAACAATCGTCGAAGGAAATTAAGGCGAATTTGTGCTTTTTTATTTTAAAACTCAGTCAGTAATTTTTTCGCGTGTGCTATATAAAATCATAGCGCTTAGCGCGATCGCCGTCCCTCTGCTTGACGGAATTCGAATGCAGCGGGCCTCCTGGTGCGACCGACATCCGTCCGGCACCTTCCTCTCGTCGTGCCGGATGTGGGCCGGCACCACCGAAAATGACTGACCGACGGACGCGCTACCTGTCAGCAGCATCGGCACGAGGTCACAGAAAACTAACAGAACGCGGCGCGACGGCGCCGCCGCCGTACCGACGTTGCGGCCGCGAGAGAAGACTGCGTAATTACCGCTACCGAATGAGAAATGGGCGGCGGCGAGGCCAGAGTTCGTAAGAGTTTAGGGCGTTTGAATGAAACACGCTGGGGTCAAGAGTGTGCCAAGCGGTACTGTGAACTTCGTCAGTATGTTCGGAACATAGCCGATAATAAAGGCGAATCTTGCGAGGTGCGTCAAGAGTGTTGGACAAATAACGTTGTAAACCTACGCGTATCGCAGATCAGTACGTGTGCGCAGACAAGAGATGGTTATCAGCCCTGGGAACGTGATCGACTCCAGTTAAACGCACCAGCACTGGCGGAACGGTTGAGATGGTCTATTAGGCAATTTTTGCGGGAAGCCCCTTATCTCAGCCAGCTCATGAGGTTAGCGACGTGCGTGTGGAAAATAATGCATAGGACGTAAGAAGAATGTACAAAGGTATAGTCCGAAAGAACCGTACCGATCATGGGCTGCGGCTAGTGTATTCCATGTTAGCTGTTTTTCCGTTTTGTATTGTCCTGTCCTTGTTCAGTAAAGAGGAGCTGAACCGAAACAGAACAAGTTTGTTTGGCTCTCATAGAACAACAGAACAGACCAGTGTTACGATTGTTCTTCTTGCATAAAGAAGGTTCCTAGGGAACGGCACAAAAGACAAGGACTGCATTTTTCCAACGGTACGATTCACTAGGCAGTAGGAAAATGGAACAACCCCAGTTTGTCGTAAGGGAACAGCAAAAGAAGAAGAGCAAAGAACGGAACAGAACAAGAAGAAGAGCGAAAACCGGAACACTGCTTGTGAGGGGAGCGAGTAACAATGAAACGCCCAAGCACAAGCCTTTACCTAATTTCGCAGCGCTTGCGCTGCCCTTAGGAGGGTCAATTTTGGCCGCAGTTTTTGACATCCACTAGCTCGGCAGCGGATGACAGATGGAATTCGATGACCGTTAAGAATGAAACGCACTGCGTCGCATATTGTCCCAGATATGGACAAAGAAATTACGCCGGATTGGCAACTGTCCGGAACGACAATTGAATGCCATCAGACAGTCGGAAAGCCGTGGCTCCGTGGCTTTGTGGGGCAACAGCTGCTCCGGCATTCGGGGATTTGAATGCCGGTCGATTGTGGCACGAGGTCAGCCACAGTGGTGGTGCTTGCCACAATGCTCGCCACCATTCCGACGGTTGCGTCCTCACAGTGGCGGCCACATACAGCCGACTGACCGTGCCACATCTGATGGTGGCGAGACATGCTCTCGAGACCGCGTGTCCGGTCTCGACAGTTGTGGCTGCCACATGCCACGCCATGCCACGGCTGTGGCGACCTTGCGTCGTATTAGACAATGGCTGGTGGAAGAAGACCCTCGAGAGCGGGGTCAGGGGTCACTGACGGCTCGAGAGCGGTCGGGGGAAGACAAAGTGGCATCTTCAAGAGGCGAGGTAAGGTCGACCTGGTGGCCCAGCCGAGGTCAGCACCGAGTGGCACTAACTCTAGAAGTCAGTGGATAAAGGTTTAATGGTGCCAAAAATTAAAAAATAACGATAATATATTTTGGTTGCTTAAAATCTTAAAACTAAATTATAAATTTAAACCCAGTTGTGGATATTAGGCAGATGTAATTATTATCCGAATTTTAACTTTCTTAATTACCCAAATTCTAAATTAAATTTTAAAAAATGAAGAAAAGTGAGGACACACTAAGTAACATAATTTTGTACATTTTCTAAACTAAAAGCACGCGCCAAATGCTCAAGGTTTTTAGCAGTATTATTGGCAAAATACTTCCGAAAATTCGAGGTTCTTAGCGAAACTAAAAAGAACCCTCGTTAGCCCAGCCAAGCCAACTGACCATTGCCTCGCGGCGGCCGCGTCGGAGTGGACAATGGCGTTGGCCGAAGCGGTCATCGCGCTGCGCGCTGGGCTCCGGCCATTCGACAGACGCCGGCTATTATGCAATCGGGGCCGCCGCCGCTGCGGCATAATGAGCCGCGGCGGCGTCATCTGACGCGCAGCAGCAGCTAGTGAGGACATTTGAATCTGCATGGTGCCGGCCAGGAGGAGAAGCTTTGTGATGCGAGGCGAGAGGAGAAGCACGTGCGCTGGCGGCCAAGCTGTCTGCCCTAAGGTCTAAAAGTGTCTGAGAGGTTTGAACACCGTGCGGAGTAACATCGTGGATTTTTAGTTACGGGGGCGTCATGGTTCATCGTAGAGCCTCCAGGAAGTGTTCTACGACCAACCAGAAACTGATCTAAATAGCGTCCGCATCTTTCAGGTTTTATCTACGAATTCGTTCGCTTTACAGGTACCTCTTAGTAGAGGCTGTCCTGAAGAACGAAGTGCTGGCAGAACCAACGAAGCGTGCTCTGGTGCTTCCGCTGAGGGACCCTCCGTACGGATGGGCGCATAGCCTGGTCAAATTCTGCAGCCATACTCCCAAATCATACGGTCCTCGTAAAAAGTACCAGCGACCTCGTTGAGTTCGAAAGGCGTCAGTTAATGCAAATTGAGAGCTACAATTCCGAGCGTCCCGCAGTGTGCGCTGATTTCCAGGTGCGACGCATAAGCACTAGTCGTTTAGCACATCTTTAACTGGTGATTAAGAGCAGTTGTTACTCGATAATGCAGCGGTGGTCAGTACTGACTTGGGGAAAAAGCGGTTGGACCGATCCGGAATCGATAATTTTAGTAAAACCCACTTGGCTTTTGACGAATATTGTCTCGACAATGCCAGGAAAAGAGCTCTGTCAGAATAAATCAGTTGGCCTTATGACGTGGTGAACACCACAAATGATCGTTGCAGATGTGATCGCGTAGTCAGGGAGGGTGGAAGGATCAAGAACAGGCTTCGTATGCGCTAGAAATTGGATGCTCTCCAAAAGGGACGCTTGGCGCTGGAGACAGAGAACTAAGAGTAGCCGGAAAATTAAGGTTAAAACTAACTGTTCGCCGAACCGATACGAGAATGGCACACACAATCACGGAGCAATTAGCGTCCAAAACATGGAGGAGAAACAGATTACTCCGCCCGCCGCCCATGATAAGCATCTGCGGAGCGAAGGCAAAACTTTCTCCTCCATCTCATCGTCACTCAACCTCCCAAGGCCACCCCATCAACGCCTGCGGTGGCAGCGATGGGGTTGGGGGATCGACGTCGAGCGTGTGTTTAAATCTCGATCGCCTGGGAGATTGATATACGATCTCGCCCCACAGGGCTGGAGGTCAGCGCTGAAAGCGCAGCGACGCCGCGGAAGAAAGCCGATTGCGCAACGCGCAGGCTTGGCCGCACGGGTCAGCTGCTCCCGGCTAGCGATAAGCTTCGGTTGGCCTCGATGCCGGCGGGTCACGCCGTGCCATCGGGACGTTCTAGCGGGGCCAGTGCCGCTTTGAATGGGATGGACTGAGATGATTTACGGATCGTAAGCTGGAACGGATGCAGATGTCTCAGTGAATCCTAGCTAGTGCAACAAGGAAAAAGTTGGTAAACCGTTAGGCTATTCGAAGTTCCAACGAAAGGACTAAAAACACTAAATTTTAGCTGGCGCCGGAATGTCGGTAAGTACGCGGGTACCACTATGTAGGAAGTTTTTTTTGTCGGTCCAATAATTTGGAGACAGCCACCGGCTCCTTTGGGTTTCTTTTTACATAGCCGAGACCCACATCAGTGTGGCGGGAAACTTGATGCAGTCATTCCAAGCTTCCTATTTTCGGGACACTCTGCATTCGCAGACACAAAGCTATGACTTCCTTCAGTTCAAACGCTTGCCACAACCTGTACGAATGGGCATGAAAGTGCGAAGGCAATGAAGGGTTGTATGCCGCCTCCAGGCAAGAGTGATTATCACGATGCACGCAATGCTGGACCCGATCGCTACAAGAAAGTTTGGCGAGCCTCTCGGCTACTAGTCCTGCTCTAAGTTGCATATCATTATACCACTTAACAATGGGAACCGCCTCGGGTGGTGCCCGAGGTCTAAGTACCGCGAATCACACCCGATCGTCTCGTTTTTATGAAACGACAACGCCGAGCGTGGTGGCGACGTCCTCAGGGTACAACGCATGCCTGTCAAGGAAAAGAATGGTGAGATCGATCAGACTAAGATTCGAAAAAAGATAAAGACTGTCTATCTTCAAACAGCTTACAAATGTGATCACCGAGCTCAAAACAGTTTTTTCCGGAATCGGAAAAGATGATAGAAACTTGTTTTAAGTGTTGGGATCGGATGGAGTCGGCTCCGGTCTTGAAGGGCGACCAGCTCTGGTGGTCACTAGAAGTGTTCACACAGCTTTGTAACAGCTGCCCGTTCGACGAGGCTCGTGGGCTCATTAGATCACACAAGTGCACAAGGGAAATCCGCCTCTTTTATGGAAACGTTCGGAACAAGAATTTAAATCCATCGAAATGCCCACTGTTAGCCAAAAGAGCGTCGCCCCAAGGAACAGATCACGCGCCGACCTTCGCTGCTTAAAGGCTCATTTATCCGATCCAATCGGTCGCGCGCTAGGATATCCCATCCCATTACCCTCGCTTTATCCAATGTTTCTCTCCATGCACGGCCTGACAGGCGGCGTCTTCCCGGATGCAAAATCACTTCCAAAAAAACCGCCTGCGGGCATTTCGAAGCGGCGAACGCTTAGCCCATTTAAATCCGATCCGATTTTTTGTCGAATCGTTCACCCATGAAGCAACCTGCTGGGACTTCCGCCGCGCTGCAGACGAGGCATGAGCGAAAACGAAGTGACGGGTTTCGGCGCGCTCGAAAGCGGGCAACTCGGTCAAGGTTAGCCCTCAAAAAGGCGACCACAATCGACTGTCCGCAGGACCGAAAGTCGGACAATTATGACGGCGAAGGCTGATGTCGGCAGGCGGAAGGAAGACGCAGCAAAGCGCGCCGCAATTTGCTGCGAGGTGACGTGCGGCGCGGCGGCGTTTGAGCGGATTTTTTTGAATCCTCGGCCGGTTGGATGCGGCGGAAGCCGACGGCGGCGCGATCGGATCGGATGGCCTCCACGTGGTCGGATGAGGACGTAACCGGTTTTACGACCGGTCTTGGAGGAAATGGACGCCGCCGGGAGACGCTCGAATTTATGCATGAGAACGGGTAATGAACGAGCGGCTATCTCGGAAAGTGGGTAGGAAAAGGAAGGCACAGCGCCTGTGTCTGAACCAGAGCCCCCTCAGAGCATAAGCAGTCTAGGCAAACGGTAACAATCCAGCGATGCTAAAACACGGACGCGTTCGCACGTCTTCAAGCCGTTCCGCCATTGACAATAGTCCCACGCCTACGTTGCTCTGGTAGCGCATGTGTCGTGCATGTAGCTAGAGCTCAGCGTGTTTCGCTACAAACCGTACCAGAGACTATAGGAGACAACTTGGGCTGAACTATTAAAGGGACCCTTTGGCGAAGAAATTTTTTTAGAAAATTAGTAAAATGTTAAGGTAAAAAGGCTCAATATTAGTTAATATAGCCTAAATATGCCATATTTAAAGTTATTCAGTAATTTCAGGCCATTGTGACCCCCTTTTACCCCATTTTAGGGGTCCATCCCCTGTCCCCACCTCCACCCCCACCCCTATCCTGAAATCCTGGCTACGACCCTAGTCCTGATGCAGCACGGAATTCACTGACCAAAATCCTAGCTCAGAGGAGCGCCTAGAATTCAAAAAAGTGGGTGAGATTGATCATCGCGTCCGTCTAGGGGCCGTTTAAAGGTTGGAACATTGGAAGTTCATGTTATGACTTTACAGCCATGCTTAATTTTGATGACTGACATCACCCAGGGCCATTTGACGCACGCTCTTTCTGACCTATGCTGCACCGTCATACTACCACACGAGCACCGGACGATTGAGGGCCCACTTCAAGCAATTCCTCTACGTTATCGGGCCTCCCACTGATGCCGTCGACGCACTCAGTGCATGCGCTAGCGCCAAATTAAGTCCGCCTCATTCGAACCTAATTTGAGTCATTAACGCTCGTTGCGCACACACTGTTGCAATGTAAATTCGCCGGCGCGCCATGTATCATCGCGGATGGTCCTGGTGTCTGGTACCGCCAGCGTCATCGCCGTGCCGCAAAGACCGTCCGACGCTGCGGCAGTGCCCGCTGCGACGGTGCCGGCATGCTGCAGCGATTGCGCGCAACATATGGCATACGCTGCTGAACCACGCGGAGAAAATTATGAGGAGCGCGGGAGGAGAAACGCACCGGTTGCGTCATCGCGCACAGCGAGAGACTGGCGTAAAATAGGGCAGTCTTTGGGTAGAGGGTTGAGGAGAGCACGACGGCATGAACGGTTCTAAGAGGCGAATATTGTGGGGCCTGCTGCGTCACAAGTTTCCAGGCGGGTTGGCCAGGTCTAACCGAATAACGAGAATAGGGTAATTTAATTTCCGTGACATTAGATGGATTTTTGGCCAGGCACACCTGGACAATCCATGGCTAAGCTTAAGCTTTAACAGGGAATTTCTGACGTTTTTCGGGCAGGCCGACCTGTTGCCATAAGGCTAAGCTCTAGTAGCGCCAAGCATATGTCAAAACTGGGGTCATAATGTCCTAAAAAATTTTTCCCATCCTGACAAACGCGGCTCAGAAACGTGCCCAGCTTTACCTAAATTCAAGTAGGTATTTAACTTCGGCAGCTAAGAGCCGCCCTTGCGTCACGGTTGACACCCCATTAGCCACCCATTCAAACGCTTCCCATCGAATGTTGCGAGTGGGCTCTTAAACCCGCATTAAAACGTCCATTACTTTCGAAGGTCACTTGGCGACGAGACTTTTACGGGCCCCACTTTCGCTGCCCTTACACAAGCGCGGCGGCTACTCCTCGCAGGAACAAACATGCGCAAAGGTCATTGTGGACAGACCGCCGGAGAGAAAACGACGGACTTTCGCTTTCCTTCGGACATGCGGGGACGGGCGAAAGCGAGGAGTGACCGGACGGATGGACGCTGCCCGCCGCGTGGGAGTGATAAGTGCGCGTTGCTTTCATAGACGCAAACGCATAATCATCGCCGGCGTCGTCGTCGGTGCAGCCCAAGGCGTGCAGTTTGCAGCGCTGCGCATGTGCAAGCCGAATTTGAGAAAAAAATTTGAATGAACGGAGGCGTAAAGAGCCGACTATTCTCCGCCTACCGACACGCGGAAGCGCTCTTCATGACGGCGGCGCCGCTACCGATTGACCTTCATTAGTCAGGACCGACTCGCAAAGTGAATGGGGAGGACAGGGGGCGAATGGACTGCCCGATGAGGTGTAATGGACAATGTGCAGAGCGGCGGCTATCTGATAGCGAGCGACGGTCAGTAGCGCAGGATGAAAGGCTTTCAAAGGCTGAAAGAAAACAACGATGTGAATAAGAAGTTTGAAAACGCTCGACTGGATCAGATAAGCGTACGCGGTCCGGTTGTTCAAAAAAAAAACCGGTGCACCGGAAGGTTTAAAAGAGAGAAGCCGGAGAAGACAATGCTAACGGGAGACGAGAGCGTTGTTCGAGGCAAGCAAGGCCACAGAAAGGAAAAGTCACGGACAGGGTTAGTTTTTAACAGTCATGAAGTCAATCGGAAATCAAAGCAAAGGCGCCAGAACCCTTTAAAGCAAGGGAGTCCCTTATGTTTGTGAATTGTGAGTTACACATACATTTTTTGAATTTGTGAGGTTTGCAAACGCTTAAAAATATCTGTTGAACAAACGTACGAGGCTTCGAAATTGCATAAGGAACCAGTCCAGAAAAACATAGATGGATGACCTTAGTCGAGAACTTTATTTTGTTCTCAGCTGAAGTGTTTTCGCTTGTCTAACCAGGCCACCACTGAAAGTCGTGACACTTCACCTTAATCTGCACACAAGTCCCTTCTGCTGCTATTCAACGCGGAAAGTGTTTCTCGCTTGCGCAACACGTTTTCGCTTGTTACGTCAACTAGGTAATCCGGTCCTCGAAGAGGAGTTTGTTTACTCTTACGTAGATAGGCAAAGAAGCAATTGACTTCTTTCAACTAGCGATGGCTCTCGTACAGAATCGTGAGGGATGGCGCCATAACCATACTTTCACAAGGCTTATGAGACGTTTCAATGACGGAAATTAGCACCAGTGCTCCGGTTAAGCCTTGTCTGGCGAAATCCTCAGCGCAAATTTCGTTAGTCCCAGAGGACATTCCGTCACCCTGCCCGTTAAACAGCTTGTTTCTACATTATATTCACCTATACAGGGTAGTTTAGGGCCTGCGGAGGCCTTAGAGAACACCTAGTGCCCACTTCAAAAAATTGTTTTCGCGGTTAGCCCCCCCCCCCCTTACCCTATCGGCAGCTTTCTAATTTTGCGGTGAACTGCCAAGCTCATTGAACTTTGGTGAACAGAACTGAACTCGGGCTCTAGTTCTGTTCATTTCATCGCGAAAAATCCCGGTTCATCGGCAACACTGCTTAGAACGAACGCCTAGGTAAGTACAGGTAGCTAAACGCAATTTGATAGCACACATTTTAGCATGAGCCGCATCTAGGTAGCCCAAAGACATCTTAAGTTCGAATGCGTCCTTGATGCGCTTCAAATGCGCCTCTCGGGAGCCTATCAGATTTCAGCTCCCCGTTTTCCGCATCCATCTTTTTGTGACCATCGGTCATTAGGCGTCAAAAGGCCGCGAGCGCGCAACTGTTCCGCTAAATTACTCCACTACGGCGCTGCTGTCTCGAAGGACAGTGGCAGTGACGCGGTGACGGTCAGTGCCGCCGCCGACAAGTGGGCCGACGAGCGGTAATTTAAACGAGCCGCTTCTTTTGAATCGAAATGAACTCCATTTTCGGGATGGGCGAATGGAATTTTGCGCAGCTGACCGCTGTCGTCACCGCATGCATATGCGGGTGGCGAAAGGTGGGCGAAGGTCAGCGGCGGGTGCAGATGCGGAAGGGCACAGTTTGCAGAAAAAGGTACGGAGCGAAAAAGGCCTTCACTGCAAGGATTCGGGCTAGGCGAAATATTTAGCCGACTGTAATCTTAGCGAAAGGAGAAATAAAATTCGCAGGGTGTTGATCGTAAAACACTACATTTTAGGCATCGGCGCAAACCTGTAGGGGCATCATATGCGGCTACGACGAGCGTTTAGAACTCCCAGTGAATGTGACCAGAAAGATGAGAAGCTGCATAATACGTTGCCTTAAAGTTAGAAGAGTGCGTCCACAATAAAAAGTCAAAAAAGCCTACATCTCATGCTACCTATTCAGTGCCGCATTCAAAACGGTGATATGGGCATCACAAAGACCCTTGCGCTGGACTTAGAATTTCTGTACGGCTTATCGAGATCATCGAAAACCAAGCCCATAAGATCGTGCAGAGTGTGCTTGGCGCTTGGGTCATGCGTGTGTACATTGCGAAAAAATAGCACCAGAATGGAGCTATTGGCTCCAGGATCGTATAGCCAGTGACCTCCTCTTTTTCCGCTATTGGCACTAAATAAGATTATGCTGAGGTATTCCCCAAAGAATTGGAACCGTGTTCAGGTACGCGTGAGCAACTAGGCGCCGAGCAGCTTCCAGTTCTGCTTCCTCTAGCGCCTGAAAGGGAAGGACGGCTTAACGGACGCGCATGGAGCAGTCTTACTAAAGCTTGTCTTGCCAGATTCAAATTTGCTTTTCTTTGTCTCCGCTGATTCAGCGCTTCTCGGCCTTTCTTTTCCTTATGCGACCCGATGACCTCACCACGATCCCCTCTCGTAACGAGGGCGTCCCCACGTCGTTCCGCGGACCGATGCACAACCGGGACAAGACAACGAGTCGGAACACTTTCGCTTTCTTTTCACGCGCCGCAGCACTTTTCTCAGCGGCGCTGCGCAATCGCCACCGCAGCGGTCATCCGACTGACCACAGCGACAGCGGGTCGGAAGTGCGGTCGGATGGGACGGCAGTGTGCCATTGGCGGAATTCAAATCGCGGCGGCGGCGCGGACGGCGTCCTTGGCACACAATCAGCGACGGCAATGAATGCGAATGCGGCGCCGCATTGTTATGCATATTGACGCCTCCGCGGTGAAAAAACGGTACGGAACGAAAGGGAAAATACGGGGAGAAATAAATGCAAACATGCGAGACAGGGCACCACACAACGTTGGAAACAATCTGACGCTAATGACGCTTGAAGGAAGTTCTAATGGGCTCCTCTAGAGGAATGTATCAAAGTGAGTTAAGGTGATAACGTTGCCCAGTCTCTGGGAGTATACGAGAGAGTATGACTCCTAGTGTCCACATAGCGAACGAGGTCCACCGTCGTAGCCCGTCAAGAGTTAGCGGTCCGGTTAACGAGCGGTGCACAACCTCAAGATGCTGGTCCTAAATGATCATGACCCCGGAAGGGAGACTAGTCCAACTCAATCAGCATCCACCCGTGTTGGACAGAACCATTCAACTCAACACTCATTGGGAAGGCTCTGACAGAGTCAAAAGCTAACCTGGTTATTACAGCGGGCTGCACGGCGTAACGCTAAGGGCCCTGGCTAAGGACTCGGCGTTGACAAAGCGGCATATCCAGCTGAACGTTTTTTGATGTAAGCAAACAACATCTCAGCACGTCCATTCCAAACGGGAAACGCAGTGATTGGACCTTTTTGCAGGCTACATCTTAACCGCGTAAAATAATGCGTTTGAGCAGAAAGGAGTTGAGAGTTACATTTTGGGGCATGGCTACATTTATATATGCCCAAAACACAATATTACATTTTGCCGTGCCCTAGACAACGCCTCATTTCTGTAAGTGTGCAAGACAGTCGCAGCGCTGGAGGAATACATAAGTACCTCACAAAAAAGGCAGAACACGCTTCCAGGCGCATGGCACCCATGCGCTCAATCTGGATTAGGACGATTAAAGCAGAATGTGTTTAAGAAGCTGATTGGCAGAAACACGCCGTCCGCATGTCGTACCGCTTGAGGGCGCCAAATTGCGGTCAAACTCCGCACCGCCTCGAGCGACAAAGCGTGACCTGTATTTTCAAACTCTCCTTGCTCACCTCCCCAGACAGTCTGGGAAAGCTCAGAAGGCTATGAATCACTTCCGCTCCAGTTGAGCGCGGTTATGGGAAGCGGCGCTTAGCGCATCGGCGCGGCTTGAGAACGCCGCAGTGCCCGAGAAAAGCGCGCGAGGAGTGACCGTGGAAAACCGGCCCAAGTGACCACAAGGGACTAGACGAAATCGCCGCCTTCAGGTTAGCGGATTTCGGGCACATTCCATCGTCGCCCCGAAAGTGGGCCAAGGCCGACGGGGGCCAACTGGGCGCCGAGGGCGCGAAACTGGGGCAAGCCGGGTGGGCGCTAAATGAGCCGCACATGGCTGGCCCGCATTCCGCCAAGCGGCGTCGGTCTGTGATGAATAAATTAAAACGGTACCCGGCGGGCACTCGCGCCAGGAGTGGACTTCAAACTGCGCGAAATGAGACGTGGACGCGTGCGCAAAAACACCTGCGAATGCGACGCACCGCTGCCGCGACGAGTGAGCGAACTGGCGCAGACGGTCACTTTTGGCGGTTCAGCGCGAAAAAAAACGATGACCGATTGGGAGCTCGTAAAAAGGCAATGAAGTGGACACAAGTAGGGCAGTGGAAGTGCTGGGCAATGACCGGTATTTCGTGGTTTAAATGATGCATTGCACTCTGCTTCGGTTTGTCGGAAGTCCAGAAGACGGACCGAAATACAAGCTTGATTCGACAAAACAGAGAATGGGATAGCTTAGTCTCAGAACGATCAAGTCTATAGGATCCCTGATGAATTGTATTCTACGGCACGGAAGGAATAGAACTTAGATCCCATAAGACACAACAAGCTTCTTAGAACGGAACAAGCATGCCCGCAAAACGATAAAATGCTTCCATATCGGTTGCACCTGATGCGGGACCTCAGCAGCTTGTTTCCGAAATTGTCAAGTTCCAGAACTGTATTTTCAAGCTTGGCCCGTCGTAGGAGTATCTACGAAATTTAGCGCAAAAATATAACAAATGCTATCTAAAAGTTCGACGGATGGCCCTTAGAGGTAGGCAGAAAATGAAGAAGTCATAAGCCTTTTTTAAAATAATTTTAGGCCAAAAATAGTCCAGCTATTAGTGCTAAACACTTGCTGATTTCAGCTACACGCCAGGCGTACAACGAGCAAATGCTGGCAAGAACAGGTTTCTGCAAGGCCTTGAAGCAATCAGCCGTGTTTCCAGAATGTTGACCTTTCACGCGTCCAAACAATGCCCTCTTAGAGCGTCTCAACGTCGCGCTTCTTGCGAGCCGGCAATCGTTCAAACGTCGCGTAAAAACAACTCGCCAGAAGAAAAAGCTTCTCGGTCGGCGCAAGTTTTTCCTCCGCCGCTGGCCTTTCTCGCCGCGGATGGTTATTTGAATGGACGGGTGAAGGCGAAGAAGAAACATTGGGGGAGGGAGTTTTGAGAGCTTCGATGACGGGATATTGCCTCGGTGGATGATCTATGCGAGCAGATAACGGCGCAAAGAAAAACAGCGATCGACGAACGGATGCAGGCACGAATGGGCAGAGATAAATGACCCAAGGCCGTATCCTTTCTGAAGAGTTAGAAGCGTTCGGAAGCAGAATTGGCTGTAAAAAGCGAGACAAAATGGAGTTTAGACTAAACGCAGCCATGTCAAACCGACCCCAACCAAATTCAGGCCCAGGAATTCATGAATTCAGGTGCTTAATAGATATTAGAGGTAAGTCGATTACAGAGTTAAAGGTTGGTTCAAGGGAAACATGCTTTTGCGTAGGCTTTTGCCCAAGAGGGACCCAAATGCTTTTGAGCTTTCGGGGCACAGAGTGTCTCTGCGCTTTCGGGGCACAGTGCACAGAGTGCCGAGTTGCCAAAGCCACAGGACTGGGTGGCACTAAGACAAACCATCGCGTTAAATTTTGGAAAGATGGCAAGTTCTACACTTTTCCGAATTTTTAGAGGAACACTTGCCATGTAATCCCACGGTCACAAGCTTAAGCCATCGTGTGCCTTCAGATGTCTACCCGATAAAAGTGTCCATCGCAACAACAAAAATTCGAATGCGTGCGTTCCTGTCATGGTTTGATCGAAGGGTAGCCCGTCAACGCGTTGCGCAAGTGATAATCTACGACTCTTTTGAACGGGCGCCGCTGTGGGCGGCTGATAAGCACGGCGTCGCTGAACCCATTTGTACACAGCGGAGAACACCGCTACCTGACGCGTTTTTCTCGCGTCCTTCACCGGACTTAGCAGCGGTCAGAAGAAGAAGAATTTGAATTTGTGTAAGATGAAAAGCATGAATTAAAGGGGGAAGTAGAGAGGTCCGTGCGTGTAACCTTTAGGACCGTAGTGGCTAGCAAGGCATCCGGGATGCACCAGAAGTGGAAATAAGTGCACAGCATGATCAAACGCAATGACACTCAGCACGGAGACCAAGTGGAGAGCCGTTTGATGGGGTTCAGGACTAGCTGATCCATCATGAACGAGCAACGATTCCGGGTAACTACGCGGTAGGGTTAGAAGAGGCAACAGTACGCCGGAAGGGCTTCTAGATGCCCTCTGTTTTAGTGCCTAAGTCCTGTAAGCTGCTTTGATGCTAAGCCCCAACGGATAGAGAAGCCGCAGCCTAAAGGTATATGACGGCTGAGCAACGCTACCAATCTCCAGCAGGGGTCGTTAGTGTCCATGGCTTTGAAATCGGTGTCTTCGAAAGCCAGTGGCCAATGGGCCTTTTGGAGTAGACAGGGGTAGGCACCGGACGGGTTTTTACTGGGCTTACGGGCTTTTTTTTCTGGGGGAAACAAAGCGCGGAAAGACGTTAAACGATTCAGGTAATCTGCTTGCACTATTGCACAGAGAGCTCTTTGGAATCGCTCAACATTTTTATACGCAAAGCAGCGGATGGAATGGAAGAAAGGGTTCTATCAGCGGAGCGCAAAGATACGCGATGTGACCCCTGCGAACGCATAAACATTCGCTGCGAAGAAGCAAAACAAAGAATGCCTTGTGTATGGCGTAAACAACCAACGGCTCACTAAGTCACGGGCAGCAGCGAAACGCATCCCGATCGAACAAGGAATGGAATAAAGAGCGGACTGCGAAAGCAAACGGGGGACATGTTGCCAATGGTTATTTTGCATATATGGGGACACTGCTGACAAGATTTAACGTCATGTTTTAAAGTGTAAGACTGCGAAGAAGACTGCAAGGCGAAAAATACGGATCGAGGACCGCTTTCTTTTCCAAAGAGGCCAACGCTGTCTCTCTCGGTGAGCTATTGGCCTAGGCTGACAAAGCATAAAATATGCCGTATCGAAAAAAACCCTCGTGAGAAAATTGGGCTTCAAAGACGGCGTAGGAGATCATTGGATTGGCCTGACCCATGGCTGACCTGTTCGACAATGCAGAAAACAATGAACGAAACCGCAAAATTTTTAGGATGGACCCATCACTCGACGCCTAGTTAGAAGAACATGTCAAGGATGCCACGTTAAGGGCCCATGTTGCTAGCTTTACTTAGCTAGCTGTTTGCATAAAGGAGCAACAGCGATGCTCTGATGGTAACCGCACTCACGAGGCAATTAACCTGCGAATGCGGATCCCGTCACCGCAGCTAGCCCCGTTGGGACACCGGAAACGGGCCGAAAATTTGAAATTGTTTACGGCTTGTGCCCGCCCGCGGCTGCCGCGTATCCAACTGTTGCTAGCTGACGCCGACGACTGGTCGCAGTGCCGCGCCGTACCGGCGCGTCTGGCCATCCGGCCGCGCGCCGCCGGCCGAATGTTTGCCAGCCGACTGCCCGGGCGGCGCACGCGACAAACGGTCGAGAGTCCCGAACGAACGGCGGTTCGGTGAGAATGGCGCCAAACGCCGCCATGGATACGCGCGCGCTTTGGGGAGTGTATGCTAATTTGTTGACGCTTCACCGGTCGCCGCCCTCGAGAAGACAGGTGATCGGGGTAATGAGTGGTTTGTTTGGTGACTGCTCGGGATGTGACCTAGTTTGCTTTTTATATAGGTAACAAGCAGTTAAGGACAAGGCAGACACCGCCTGAGAACCTTTCACTCAAAATATACGAAAAACGGAAGCTTATGGCGCTGGGAGATGGGCAGTCTCTGCGGGATGATTGGAAAGCAAGGACATGACTTTACTTGGGCTAAATGTTGCTTGCACAACGAAACGGAAATTTAAAAAAACATTATTAGAAACAAAAAATTAGCGTTTTAGCCATTTCCACCCAATCCAAATGAGGCAAAAAGCGACGATGATGGCTGTTGTGTACCGCTGTAGGAGGGAAAGGACGCATAAAGAAGTGTGAGCGCCGATATGTGGCTGGAAGGCTCCTGGAAGAGCAGCATCGGCAAAGTTAGAGTATTTTCTGGCAGCTTTCGAGTTACTTCATGAGGATTGTAAGTCATGCTTAAAAAATTATGCTATAAGTACATGAAATGTCAACTTGTCTTGTTGCTTCCTACAGGGCGCTATTATCGTACACGTGCCCTGCCCGACCTCCTTTGATGCCGACGCGACATAAGAAATTTGAATGTGTTTGCGCCCGGATCGGTGACAAAGACATTTGTCCTTTCCTCCGAAGACATTGGCACTTCTCCTCCGAATCCCTGGACTAAGTGGCCCGGGTCAGCACCTGGTGAGTTTCGGCGTTTGATCTGGGGCAAAGATTGGCCCTCACGGCTGCCCTCGGGCACTCTTCTCACTAGGACGCCGACTCGAGTGGCGAAGGCCCATTGCCGGAGGCGCGGCAGAGCGCCGGGTGCGGAAATCGCACAAGCGCCGCGGCAAGGTCATCTCTCATCGAATAGAGCGATAATCTCTGCCGGGGATTTTAAACCTCAGGGAAAGGCCATGAAAAAGGTCCATGGATAAGATGTTCCTTGCAGACGAGAGGGACTTACCTGGGTGCCAGTGAACAATGAATTAACTTCGAGAAGTTTTAGTGCGTGGTTTTTTTTAGTTAGACCATGAGCACGCTGCAACGGAACGACCAGAAGGGAACATCTTCTTTCAGTCGGAATGAGAGAGGGATCACTATGCCTGAAGCGCTGGCCTGACGTTCCAGAAGTTTCGTATTCACTGATATCGTAGCAAATCATCGGGCTTCAAGGATAACGTACGATGGAAGAATTGCCCTAAAACGTATCGAATAGCAGCAATGGCACAATGCACCAAAACTGCTCGTTTTCCGGCAAGGACATGAGCGCGGACGCCGTCATGATTCACAATGCGGCTCAGGTCCTGGAGGCCCAGTCTGGTGAGCTGCGTGGCGCTATGGGTGCACGCTTTGACGTCAACATCTTCGGATCGCGAGTGGTGCGTTTCACGCTCGCTTGCTCCTTGTCCAGGAACCGTACTTAGAAAACGTATGCCAATCGAGAGTATCCCACGGTGGACCCATTCGTTGCCATCGGCAACAAGTTCAGCCATATGCTGAATAAGCCGCCACAGTTCGACTTCATGTGAGCCGTTTCATCAACCTAGAGCTTGTCGTTTTCGGATCATGCATGCGTGTACTCATGCGTACTGAGCGGTACCGCATGGAGAAGCATGTGCTTGGCACAGTTTAGAAGCGATTTCCTTTCAGCGCGATCCATGTTATAATTAAGGATCGGCATCCGTACAAGTGGTAGGGCCGAACCGTACCGTACTGCCGTTCTATCGGTACGTAGTACGGTACAGATGGAGTTTGCTCTATATTTAACAATAGTACGGTCCGGATTTCCGTACCGTACTGTACGGCACGGAGTACCCTAGGGGTAGGTCGAGTACGGTAAAGAGTACGGTACGGGTGCCGAGTGCCGATCCTTAGTGATACTTGTGTATGCATTCTGGCACGTGCCCGCTTGCTTCCTCTTTTACCATGGCACACATGCGGTTATGTCTGCGTCATGCCTGCGCGTACAATATGCATTGCTGTGCCGTGCAAAGCACTATGTACTGCGACATGCGCGACCGCTGGAAAGCAGGCATTCGGTCAGAACGGTGACCGTTGGAACGTTGGGTTGACCCAAAAACCACTGCCCAACATTTTTCTGTATCGTGATCAAAGTGTCAAGAAGCTTGAAGCGAGCCTACCTGCAATCTCCGGTAGCGACGATCCGACGACGACGACGATATGCGAAGCGCTGGCAAGTCGTTCAGTAAACAGCCGTTCAGTTCAGCTAACTGAACATGAAAAGTGTAAGCTCCCAACAAATCAGCAGCAGATTCGGAAAACTTGCGTGACAACGCTTATTTTGTGGTCGAGTGGCATGAACATTGGGTTTACCATGCGGCGCGTGCACACGTCGCTGGCTGCTGGCGTTGTAAAACGCTTCGCCAAACCTGTTGTCTCCCGGTTCGAGTCCTCCATTGACAGCTACTAGGCTTTTGGATCACTTCGACGAGTTAAACCAAGTAACTTGTTGCCTCATATTTTGCCTGGTCCTTGAACACGATGTTTGCTTTTTCTCCTGCTTTTGTGGCAAAAGTGGACGCAAAATTTGTGTTTGCCTGGAGCGTAATCCCATCTTCCGAAAAATTGTGCGACGCACCACAAGCAACGCTTAAGCGACTGTGCCAGCAACGCTACATTTATCTTCGCCTCAGTCGACACATCCTTTGTTTATTTCCAAGTTTTTATTATTCTGAGTGGGCTTGCGCTTCGTGCCTCGATAAACCTATCTGTGCAAAGAAAGTGCCTGCGGTGCTTGCCTGCCTTATGTTCATCTAAATTATAGCGGCAAGGTCCAAGGGCATTCTATACTATACTTCATGCTCTGTATTCTGTACTAAATTGTTAATTCTCTTACAATACTAATTCGTTAATTGTGTGCTTTTCCGTGCTGCGCGGAACCGCAACGTTTTCCCTGCAGTTTAGGGTTCGAAGAGGCGTTCCATCGTTTGTTCTACACACAGCGACAACATCGGCCACAATGAACCAGGTAAGTGCCAGCCAAGCAGGATCCAGGAATAGCTTTTTGTGGCGAATTTGCACTTCACACCTCCCCCCTTTACACCTACTAGTTTCTCATGAAAACGCCTGTCATACACTCGGAAGGGTATTTCAGGGCGACTGCGAGGACCTCTACCCGCCACGCAAGCTGAGTCAAGCGACGGAGCGGCGGAAACAAATGTCCTGCCGAGCCGTCATCGATCAGTTGATTAGATTCTTGCCTATCTTGTCTTGCCTATTAAACGCGAATTCGCATCCGATCCGCCGGTTTAGCAATGATTAACCGTCGAATACCTAAAGCTATTCTTTCGGGCTCAAGCTCAGGCTTCGGCTTAGGAAGGCTTAAAAGATGCTGGGTGCGAATTCACATTTGGGGCGGTGCGTGCAAACGCAGTTGCAAATTAGATAAGTACAATAGGTAGATCGCTTGTCTGGTCAATACTTAGGCCTAATTGACAAAAAACCAGGTTGCTAAGAAGCACCAAGAAACGTAAACATAAGCGGTGTTGCGCACGCTGGACTTTTAGGCAATCACGCCGATGATCGTGTTCGTCCTGCCGCTTGGGGCGGGCATCGTCGTGGTCATTTCCGGCGCAGTGGGCCTGCGCTCGATGATCGTTTCCAGCACGAGCTTCTGCTCGTGGATTCCCGTCGTGAATCCGATCTTCACCATCTACTTCATCAAGCCATACCGGCATGCACTTTTTGGCTTGCGACGGAGCAGAATTGCAGACACGACGAGTGTCACGGCAGGATCATTCCTGCTCGACTCCATAGCTGAAAAAAACACTGCAGCGCACAGTCTCGTTTTGTGTACCTTGATAGCGCGACTCGCTTGATACATGGCTTCCATTCCAGGGATGGGGGTTGGAATTTGACTGACCGAGACCGAGACCGGGACCGAGACCAGACTCATGACCGAGACCGAGACTTGAAATATTTTCGGCCCAAAATCGCCCCACCGCGGTCAAAAATGTAAAAAATTCGGCTAATATTGGCCCGCCACAGGCGACATCAACGAAATTTTGGATGAAATTTATAGAAATATAGTGAAAATTTCGTAGGTCGGCGCCTAGCGGCGGGCCATTTTGGCCTTTTCTTTTTCTCATGACCGAGACCGAGATCATGGGATTTTCCTCATGACCGAGACCGAGACCGAGACCAGGCCCCCCGAGAGTCTCGGTTTTCGAGACCGAGACCGAGACCCGCAGCCCTGTTCCATTCGTCCGTTTACCTATTTTGCTCGTATTCAAACCATGTTCAACTCTTGCGGGTCTGCAAGCCACTACACGGTCATAAAGTTGAACCTGCCGTCAGAGGCCGGTTACGTCAAAGTAAATGAATGGAAGCCGAAGTGTTCTTTCTCGTCGTATGAAGACCGTACTTGTTCCACGGAAGGCTAGCTACTTTGTCGATACCTGCTTGACATGCTACGTTACGCATGACCCAACCAGACATGCTGTAGTGCACGGTATGCTCCTTCTCCGCATACCGCTGTCGCTCGTACTCGTTGTTCCAAAAGGCATATTTATGCGTGTTTGGTTGCACCTGAACTGATCTTTTGCAACTTGGAACGTTTCGATAGCGTGATTTTCATACTTTGGTCGGGAAGAAGAGGACGGGTCATAAGGAGGGGTCACTATTTGGTACTTTACGTAATTTTATTGCTAGTCTCGTAGACATTATCGCATGGTCAAATCACACAGTATTCTTGTGGTTACCTCGTTGCAACCAAACAGGTAGAGCCTTGGCAAGAGTGTAACAGGTAGAGCCTTGCTGGCCTCAATATTAAGCAAGTGTTATGATTGCTTGCTTGGCTCCCAGGCTGGCTAGCCGGTCGATACGCGGCTGCAGAGCAGCGAACCCCTGACGCTGCTGCAGACCTGTTAACGGCTCCACCAAAAACTCGAGCCGGTTCGAGCCGGGGCGCCTCCATCGATATTAGAGCCGCCAGGAGCCGGCTTGAGTACGACTTGCTTGAGCCGGGTCCCGCATAAAAGGCATCGAGCCGGAGACGGCTAGAACCGGTTCGAGCCGGCTTCAAAGGACACTGTATTTTTGTTGCTATAGAAACACAATATTGCGTAATTACACGTTTAAAGCGGTCGCAAGCTCAAGTAATGTAGATTTATAACAAAAACCTAATGGTTTAGCGGAACAAATGCAATCAAAGGACCGAAAGTTTTTGAGTCGGCGAGGCTTGGACCTTTCTCTGGCTGATGTCCAGCAAAAATTAGACTCGTAGACGCACTGGCCAGCTTGAGCCGGCTCTACCGGCTCAAGCTAGGACGGAGCCGGCTTTAGTACTTTGTCTAGCGGCTCTAGCCGGCTCGAGCCGAAATCGGCTCCAGCTTACATGGAGCCGCCCGGAGCCGGCCAGAGCCGGTTCGAGCCGGCTCGAGCTGTTACCAACTCTGCGCTGCTGCTGCTTAATGTTGCCTTGATGCCCAGCTTTGCACTCTTCCGTTTGCTCGGCAGTCGCTGCTAACCGGTCAAGGCGTGCCTTGCGTCTGCGTCCGTCTGGGCAATGTACATTCTCGCGACTTTTTGCTCCCTCGCCTAGTTACTACCGCACAGTGGCCATGTCATTGTGTTTCGTACTGAAGACGTGCCGGGAGACGTTACATCTAACGAACATTGTCATCTTACTCCCATACTTGCTTGTGATTACGTCAAAGGCCCGACCCCTCCCTCCCTCCTGTAATGATTACATAATTTCTGGACACTCCCATGTCGGAATATGTTTGCGTAATCATACGAGGATGCCTGCTGAGAGTCGTATATATCTCCAAGTTGTTTACGCGTCCGTTCACGTGAGTCATCCCAAGTCAGCGCGATGAATACGCAATTCCGGAAGCATTCACGTCTGCTAGAAAACTGTTTATTGCGTCCTGTAGCGGGAAGTTTAATTAAGGTTGTGTATTGCTTTAGTTTAGGGTTTGTGCATGAGTTCTGCTCCGCTGGAACAGCGTTTTGCTACGACGATAGCACGCACTGAGGCAACTTCACTATAACTGCCACAAATTTTTATCGTGCAAATCGTCACGAATGCATGCCAACACATCGCCAAAAGACTTTTTCTCATCGCCTTGATGTCTTGCGTGTTCCTAAACCCATTTTTTGCGCATTTACACTAAACACGACATGAATGCGGACAGTTAACTTGAATTTATGCATGATTCTTTGTCAGCTAGAGGTTTGACTGTACGCAACATTGCCTGATCGGTTTCCTCTTTTACCGGGCACATTTTCGTCATCATTTGGCTTCCCACTTTTTCCGGAGCAGGCATACAATAGTAGTTTCCTTCGGTTTGAGCGATGTCTGGAAGTTTTACTGCATTCATTCCGGATTTTAGCTTACCGAACGACAATGGCTTCTACGGCTAACCTCTCAGCAAATCTCCAGGAAACCGAGCAGCTTCTCAAGGAAGAGAAATTCTATCAGGTATACGAGAAAGCGAAGAAGGCCCTGAAGTACGGTCGCGACAAGGAGCGTTACCTTCTCATGTAGGTTCCTAAGACTAAAGCGACTCGAGCGAGTACGATGTACCATCGGACTCGCACTGAAAGGCAACTTCTAGACTCGGGAAAGCCGCCTACGGAATGCGCAAGTGGGAACAGTCCGTGCAGCGCTTCGAGCAGCTCTGCGAGGCCTCGCCGGACAACGTGGCCGCTAAGGAAGGACTGGACGCGGCAAAGGCACGTCTGACGGAGTCTCGCACAGGCAACTTCGACTTCGTGAAGCTCTACGAGGCGGCCAAGAGAGGCGTTGAGGACATCGACGTCGCGGACTACGTGGGACCCATAAAAGTGGTGGACATTCCGGGCAAAGGTAAGAACTCGGTAAGGCGTAACGGAA
>JNEY01000021.1:635614-648019 GCA_020875895.1 Aphelenchus avenae
GGTACGGCAGTACGGTATGGGTAAGGTTTGCCGATCTTTAAGGCTGACCAACGTATGCCCAGGAAATGCCTGAGAGTTACAACCACGGGCAGTGGCGGCCCTAGGATCCAGCCGAGGGTGGGGGTCGCATAGTAAGGGGGGACCAAGCACTGTTTTCAACATCTTCGAATTTCCCTGTTTTCCCATTCTTTGATGCAGGAAAACGTTTATTACTCGTCTGAATCAAACACAGAAAGGCATCGTCTCGCGATCCCGGTTGAGTTTCCGCGTCATCGTCTTCCAAAAGAGAGATCCTCGCCTTCTTAGCGGGCTGTGGCCAGGGCTTCCACTTCAACCTCAACTTCAACTTTAGCTTCAACTTCAAGTTCAACGTTGAAGTTGAAGTTGATGTTTTTGGGACTACCACGTTAAAGTTGAAGTTGAAGTTCTCCATCTTCGACGTTAAAGTTGAAGTTTTTGGGACTTCAGCGTAGAAGTTGAAGTTTATGCAACTTCAACCTCGAGTTTTTAATTTTACACAGCGCAATAGGGCTTGAATTTCGACATCCAGAAAAAATTTCGACGTTGAAGTTGAAGTTTTTTTGACTTCAACGTTGAAGTTGAAGTTGAGGTTGAAGTTTTTCGGACTTCAACGTTGAAGTTAAGGTTGAAGTTGAAGTTTTTGGGGCTTAAACGTTGAGGTTGAAGTTGAATTTTTTCGAATTTTGAAGCCCTGGCTGTGGCAGGCGCATGTAGCGTCTACGCTGGCGCAGATCCATTTCTTCAAGACATTTTCGGTGGAAATCGGCATGTCTTTGTGCGAGTGAGCCGGCGCCAGGCCAGTAAGTCGCTGCTCGGTCATAGTGCTCCGAATTTCTTGACCCGTTTCATGCCCGAAAAAGACCGCTCGCTTGCTGCTAAAAAGACATGAATCACACTATTCTCGCAGCTGCGCTGAGCGCTGGAGACGGTGATCGTCGCGTAAACCAGGAGAAGCTTGTGAATGTCGGGCGTGGACTCAGGCCTGCATCTGCGAATCGCTTCGCGAACTCCTCCGAGTGTAGCAGGCATGCGAGAACACTTCGTCTCCAGTGCTCGAACTGGTCTTTCATGTAGTCCTTGTTCGACTTGATGACTCCGACATCTGTGTAGAATAGGGTTGGCATCAGGTCAGGGCAGCGGTTTTTTGCCCTGATGCCCTGACCTGATGACCTGAATCTTGTTCGCCCTGACCTGCAGGGCATGCCCTGAAATTTTGACCTGACCTGATGCCCTGAAGTTGATCGATAACAGCGATATGCACTAATTTTATACCCGCAAAACTTCGTTATTGCACTAATAATGCAAGAAAATCGGACATAAAAACAGAAGTTAGGTCAGCGTCCATGCCTGATACCCTGGACGGCCCTGATTTCTGGCCTGCCCTGACCTGCAGGGCACATGCCCTGAGATTTTGACCTGACCTGATGCCCTGAACACATACTGCTTACCAACCCTAGTGTAGAAGTCAACGACATGCTCGATATCGCTGAAGGACATGCGCAGGACTCGCTGCGGCAGAAGGTTACTGATCGACGCTGTGAGCTTGAAATGCGAGCCAAACTGGTGCTCAAGTCGGTCGACAAGTGACTTCAGAAACCGTTCGTGTCGTGGTCATTGATGTTCATTTATCAGTGATCTTTTGTTGGAACGCCTCTAATCTAAACAATGTATAAACGGCGGATGTGAGATTCTGTGGTCTATTATTTCTGCCACCTGCTACCAGCTGAATTCGGGTCAGTGCTCGGCAGGGCCGTAGGCAGGATTTCAGAATGGGGGGTGGAGGTTGGGAGGGGGGCTGGAGGTCGGTGGACCCCTAAAATGGGTCAAAATGGGCCCATAATGGACTCAAATCACTAAAATAACGTTAAAAATGGCATACCGTATTTTTTGAATAGAGCCCCACCTCGAATTGAGCCCCATCGCCAATATGTGATCCTAAGAGGTGTGACGTAGCTTTCACGGGAAGCTACCTTCCAAACAATGAACACAGCCACTATGCGTTGTAATGCTCGTACACTACATCAAACCGGTACCATCCTTGAAGACATTTTTATCGTTTTTTTTTTTCAAAAATGCCTTAATTTCGGTCAATTTTTGTTACTGCTTGGTTTTTTCCCCAACGTCTGCCCTTGCGGCGGGTATCCGAAAATTAGAGCCCCAGCCATAAATAGAGCCCCACCTCGAATAGAGCCCCCTCTCAGAGACCTTACGAACAATAGCCCTGGGGCCCTGGGGCTCTATTTGAACAAATACGGTATTTAGCCTTTATTAAATATTTTGGACCTATTTTATCTTAATTTTTACCAACTTTTTAAAAAATTTTTTGGCCTGCGGCCGCCGATAGGGGGCGGGGGGGGGGGGGGTGCCGCCGATAAGAGGGGATAAGGGGGGTAAAACAGTCCGCCGCTGGGCGCCTCCGTCGCAAATTTTCACTGAATTACTCAACTAAAATTTTGCTGTATTCGCCTACGGAACAAGGATCGCGACAAATGTACATATGGTTCCTTAGGAAACCGTTCGCACTCAGAATCCAGAATATAACCAAGTGCGCTGAAAGACACCCCTAAAAAAGTCAGTCAAACTGGTTAAAACAGCTACCATAGTTCATCGTTCGAGTAAACCAAGATGTTGAGCAAAGATGCAAGAAAAACAGTTGCATATGCATAACAGAATGCACGGCATGGCAACCACTATGGCTTTCTTTGGTACGGCAAGTATGCACAGCAGGGGCATGCGCAGAGGGACTATACACGCAGGAGCATTCAATCGAGTGTCTGATTGGACGGAAGGAGGTGCACTGTTTGGTATTTCGTGGTAGCTGGTTGCCACCAGTCCGGCAGACTCTCACATTATCTCATCAAGATGTATTCCATAGCTTTTTCATTGGATACTCTCGTCGACCAAAGGCTCTTCGTCATTGCGCTAAACCCCCGCAGACCGTAGAAGTCGACGAAGCCTTTGCGCACAATGCTGCTAAAACGCTAGCGGTTTCAGCTGAGAAAAGAGCGCCTCGTAGACGTACCTCGTTACAAACAAACATATGGAGCCGGAGAGTGACAGAAAGTCCGTCAAGTAGGGCATGCAGAACTGACCGTAAATGAATATTTGGGGATACGTGCGTGCCACTGGGTACATGATGGTGTAGTAGGTGGCCATCAGTACTTGCGCGGTCAAGCCGAATATCGCGTAGACTTCATTCATCTTGAGGTGGCTTGAAGTGCGGCGCCGACATAACTATTATCCATTGACTTGCCCGCATACGCGTATGCCACCTACCCAGTGTGTTATGCGTGCACACTGCATCCGTCTCGCCTGCTATGTACGTGCTTTACATCTGCCTTGCATGGTCTGAACCTTTGCATGCGATAGCGCCTGCACGCATGTTCGTTCTGTGACTACATCGTGGCTTGAAACAGGTAATTTCAATCAAGGGGTTAAGCCACCCATATCCTAAAAGTGTTTGTTTTAATGTATGCACGTCAGGTGCTTGTGTTTGCTTAATAGTGCTTAGTACGTACGCCTGCACGCATGCATGCTCACAACTTGACATGCTGTACTCATGCAATATCGGCCGTGTTTGGTAACTGAAACGGCCTCAAATGGCCGATTCCACATATTCCAGCGGTTGTTTATGGATGTCTGAAGCTTCAAAGCATGAAGTGATGCAAGACTTGATCAAATTCGATTTATATCATCGTTCACCTTGGCCATTGCGCGTCAACACTCCCAGTGTCTGAATGCCCTCGTTCAATGATTTGGAGCCAGAGTCACGCCAATTTATACACGTCAAACACTGACGTCGCTCAGGAAGCAATGAAATGGAGAGATATCGACTCCATTCCCCAGTAATCCCAACACCAATGGGTGGTTCCCGAACATCGCTCTCATTGAAAGCGAACGAACGCTGGCCATCCCAGTGCGCCACAAATGGGTACAAATATCCAGCTCTTTTCTGAGGTCCTCAGTTTCTTCTAGTATCGACTCTACTTCCCCTTTGCTGCCGAAACCTCTGGACTGACAGTTGACTAAACCCATGCTTAGGCGAAGGTTTGGCAATGGTCAGTCCTGAGGGTCTGGCAGCCGAATATTCCTGCTTGTGCCATAAAGCCGGCTATACTTTCAGGCCTGAGAAGTTGCCAAGCCTCGTGGATTAACATCGACCTGGCACTTCTTAGTCCGGGACGTGTAGCATGGTCGACACTGCTGCTGCATATTCCCTCGACATCTACCTGTATCGCTGCTAGCTGCTTCGTGCTTGTTCGTCTCGGTGATCGCACAATGCAAAAGGATCACCGGATTAACAAGTGCTAATCAGCTAGTGATGACTGCACTGGCGACCCTCAGTAGCTGCCTGTTACGTGGACGAAGGCATCGATCAAATGAGAGCTACCCTATTGTTCGTGTTCGCCCGTCAGTGCTAGGGCTGCTATATTCATTCTAACAGTCGACGCTGCATATTCCGCCACGTCGCTAGCTGCTTCGTGCTTGTTCGTCTCGGTGATCGCACGCGCGAAAGATCACCGGATTAACAAGTGCTAATTAGCTAGCGGCGACTGCGCTTGTCGCCGTCAGTGTCATAGGCCTCAATCGTTCGTCAATACTACGGCTGACAATTCAGTCTACAGTCGAAACTTCCTCCACTAGTGCTGTCTCTGCACTACATATTCCGTCAAATGTCGCTGCTTCCTGCTTGTTAGTTTCAGTGATCGCATAACATGATTGATCACCGGATTATCAAGTGCTGATAAGTTAGTGTCCGCACAGGCCTGCGCTGTACCAGCGACCACTTATGCTACTTATGTAACAAAAATCGGATCGTCGTCGAGCAAATGGGATATTTGCAGCAGCTTTTGCTAGAAAGTTGTTATTCAGCGGAACGACTTGAAAGTTGACCGGAGCCTAGAACTGGCGCAAAAATTGCCCTAATATTCGCTACGAAACACTTTCGTTAGTCTCTATGGTCGCATTTTGAACGATATCACCGGTTTGTAAACGGCTTCGTAGGAAGTGGTTACTAAAATAGCCGCTATGAAAGCATGAAACCTCCGGGGTGACTACATTTTCTAGCCGGAAAAGGCGCCTGTGTAACTAGTCAAGCTCACTGATGTCCTAGAAACCGCCTACAATTGTACGGCATCTGTATATTGAAAGAGCTTACGCAGTAAGAGGTAGTCGTTGCGCAGCGCATTCTTACGGAGCGGGCTCAGTCGTCGGTATAGAGTGAGCGTTCTCGTCTCCAAGAAACAACTGAGAAAGCACGTTGCCAGGCTGACGCTAATCGCGATTGCGGCGTTTGCCTAGACAACGTCATAGTACGAAGGTCACATAATATTGCGCTTTCGCGAAATACATACAGAAACAGAAATCCTACAGAAATCGAACAAAAAAACGACAGATTTTTCGTTGCAATGCACTGGAACCGACCAAACGCACATTCAGTATCCCCAGCGTGCGGCCTTTGACTGCGATTCCGTGCTCGTCCTCCAACACGACGGTCTCGTTCCACAGCCGCACACCAGCTCAGGCGAACGCTAGTAAGAACTGCGCACGAAAATAATGGCAGCTAGCGACCTGCCGGACCACACCTGAAGCAATTTTGAAAGGAAGGCTCCTTAAGGAACAACACCTTAAGCAGTCTTGTGTCGGCTAGGCTTAGCCGAATTGGGTCGCACCTTTAGAGCGCTCTCTGGGAACGCGAATACGGTTAATCGCAATTGTCGCATGGCCGATGTATTCGTAGAAGTGCACGTATCCAGAGGCGAAGACGTATATGGCGGGCAAATAGGGCAAGTCGATCACCGACTTGGGGATCAACCTGTTTTGAAGGATGCGAAGAAACAGTGAATTTCTAAGTGGAAACAGAATTGTAGAATCCTCGCGCTTGAATGCGCGGCGCTTACCACTGCGTAACTGACGCAGTCGACGACGCTTTGCGTCAAGTAAAGCGCGAAGAACCCACTGGCGAACGGATGCCTTCGTTTCCGCACCATGGCGAATATGAACACGGATATGCTGACGTGAAATGTCAGTAGCATAAGCTCGATAGCGATGCTCACGTAGACGTAGAAGGACGCCATTCGTCCATCAAATGAAAGAGGTCCTGCCGAGTATACGTCTGCAGGTGCCTTGTTAAAGGAGAAGAATTTAGTGTAGAGGTTCAAACCGACAAGAAAGAATCGATGACTGATGGCAAACTTCGACGCTACAAATTAGAATACAGTCCATAACCATGGAGTCGATGCCGTCGAATAGCGAGGTTAATAGGAATGAGCCACGAAGCGTGTTAACAAAGACAAAGCGTGAAGAGGGACAAGGCAGAAGCCGATATTCGGTCAAAAGCTCTTAGAGATACCTCTAATTATATTTTTCTGGAGAGTCGTCGATAGCATACCTATGTTGTTTTAAGTCAACTTTTAAGGCTTGAAACTTCTTGTCTCCCCTGCTTGTACCAGTTAAGAGCGCAGTGGGCAGGTAGCATGGAAACGATCCGCAAATCTCGAAGAACACACAAGGACTAACTTCCTAGCAGAAGCTTGAAGAGAGTTCTGCGTAGGTCCAATGCTACTTCCGCATTGTCGGGTACACCGAGAGCCTGATCTGGCGCATCCAAAAAAATTTTTTTTTTAAATCTGCGAGTAAAAATGTGATCAGTGCGAAACAAACGTAGTGGCTTGCTCGTTTTTCGTATTCGCCTTGACATCGACTCCGCTCGCCGCACAATCTTGTAGCGGCATCAAACTTTCTGCCAGCTGAAGCGTGAATTGTTCCGTGCAGAAAAAGAATCCATCGTCTCTACCGCCTTACCACGTCGCCTGGCCCCTTAAATGGCTGAGTAGGTAGTCGAATTATCAAATCGTGCGTGACATCAAAGACGTTCGGCACACACCGCGAATAAACTGTCCATACCGGTTTGTATGTACATACTCGTTGAGCCGGTGACATACTAAAGTAATGTGATATAGGAGCGTTCAGCTAAATTCACTGGCTCTATTGCTCTAGCACAGTGTAATTAGCCTTAAAAACGCTGAGTAGACGTTGGGTCACCGATAGTGGCTCATATTACTGAGTTGAGGGATACCTCGGAGCCATTGCCGAACATAGACACTCATTATGAGTTCCATATTAAGAGTAGACAAGAATGACTTGTCGCGAGGATCTGCCGGGTCGACATTATAGCGGTTTCGAGAGCTTTATTTATTTATTTAGATTTAGAAAAAAACGTGTTTAGGTAGTCGCATAGCGAACGTGAAGATGACGGTTTATTCACTTCGCCTACAACAAACTCGTTTGCGCCTGATCGAACAGACTAATCAGCACTTCATGCGACTACATAAAAAACCCATGGCTTGCTGGACTAGCGAATTTGTTGCCCGCCTAAACTGCTCTAAATGAAAGACATTCTAATGGATTTGCGACATGTGCGAAAGACGATTGACAAGGGAGATGACGGGACGACAAAGAGAGAGTTGAGGAGACGACGCAGATGCCCCGATGCGGCACATTCACGACTTAATCAGCGCACAGATTCTTGCTTTCTTTTACTTGCTACGGTACGTGGGCAGCGCTTCTTGCTCCCCTTCTGTTTGCCGTTCTCTACTGCCAACGGCATTATCGTGCCTGCGCAGGGCCGGGCCTTCTGTGGGCCATTCGCGGACGATGGCTACGACGAGGACCTCGTTGGCGGACGCGTGCGATTGTGCGGTAACGACCAGCCCGAAAGGGACGACTGCTCGGAGTAAGCAAGAGTAGCGGTGGAGTGGCCGTACCGTACTTTACAAATTTCGGCATGACACCACCCGTACCGTACTGACCCCACCCGGACCGTACGCCGTGCCGTACTGACCCACCGGGCGGTACAAAAAAGCCGTATTTTGTACCGTTAATACGGCTTTTACGGCCGTAATTCACACCGACACGACTTCCCGACAAGGAAACTTTATTCAAAATGTTTCACCGACAAGAATGTGGAGTTTTCGTTGTAAATTTTAGCACGTGCATTTTTTTACGAGATACAGACGGGTTCGTATAGACTTGGGAGTTTCCAGCGTAGCGGTCGATGGTTCACCGCTCACGCTTCAAGGACTTGTAGGCCTTGTAGACGACCCACCAGTGGCGTACCTAAGATCAGGTCAGGGGAGGGCGCCATGGTAAGGGGGGACCCTAACCTATTTTTTCGGTGTCGGCCTTCGGCCGACGCCAAAAAATGCCTTGGTCCCCCCTTTGGTACTTTTTCAACATGCCGGATTTTGCCCTTCCAATGGCCTTAAGGTGTTGTTTTGAGCTTAGTTCAGCCTAAAAATGCCAGCCGGAGGCGCAGCCAGAATAATTCCTGTGCTGATGGTGCCAAACTAGTTCATAAATTGGCTAGTCCATGCTAAAGTCAGCCCGCCAGAGCAAATTTTAGGCTTACAAGGCAATTATTCGGTGAAAATATGGTCGAAATCGTTAGAATATCCGCCAATTGGAAAAAGAAAAATTTGGCCTGGTCCCCCCTAACCCCTCGCGGGCCGTCGGCCCGCCAGGGGGGGGGGGGGCGCAGCCCCCCGCGCCACCCCCTAGGTACGCCACTGCGACCCACTCGAACCAAATGCCGAGGCCGTAGACGGGACTGACGCCGACGAACGTCAAACAAACTGAAAGCATTTCAATGGAAGAGCAAGTATTAATCGGAAACGAAAAAAACAAAAGTTGCGTAACGTACAGAGTCCTGCCGTATCCATTAGATCCCGATCAACCATCGCAGCGGCATGGCCGACGATGACTGCCAGAATCAGCGGGCAGAGAACGAGAGTGACAGCCTGAAATAGATTTTTCAAGGCAAAGCTACGACAGGCTGTTCGAAACGGGAATCTGGTACGTCGTATGGGAGCTCCACACATTTGCGCAATTATTACTAGCATACTAAGGCACTCATGCAGTACCTCGTCAAATCCTGGGAAACGTCGCCAGACCCTCATCCGTACCGTTCCTGCATACCAAAGTTCGGTCCGAACCAACCCCGTTCCGTAATACCACCTCCGTTCTCCACAATAACGGGAACGGTACGGCGCAGTCTTTGAGCTGTGCCGTCCTCCGTCCCATGCTAGTACGGAACGGGATACGTCCCGTTTTACCCCCTCGCCGTACGGCGTTCCGTGTCCTAAAAAACACGGGAAACGGTACAAAGCGTAATCCGGCCCAGAGCGAAAGTAGGTATTACAAAACGTAAGACGATTTGCCCGTGCTCCCTTTGCGGGTTTGCTTTCCCGCTTCGACATTATAAAGAGGCTATCACCGGTGATCAAATTCAAATTCGGAGGGGTAAACCTCGAAAAGTCCCCTTTGACCTAGACCACGGCAAACCCCTTTCCCTACCGTAATTCGTTCTGCACTGAACCCCGCGTACCCTTTTCCGTTCCATAAAAAAAGTAAAACGGCACGGAACGGTTTGAGCGGCCATGCGTCTCCAGGTTGGCGGCAAACAAACACCTCTTTTCTAGGGTTGGGGATAAGGGGGAGTTCGGGGCATCTGGTCAGGTCAAAATGTCAGGGCATGCCCAGGTCAATGGCCCATCATTGCAGGTCAGGTCAATTCATAAACTCTGACCGTCCTTTGTCTTCGACCTCCTTCGTTGATTTCACTTGACTGGTGATTTTAAGGTACATTTTTCTTGCGATACGAGTGAAATGACAACGTTGTGCGGTATAAAGTCGTGCTCATCAGTGTTTTCGGTTAATGCAGCCGTGCAACAAATCAAGTCAAAAATTCAGGGTATGCCCTGCAGGTCAGGGCAACGATTCGGGGCAGCAGGTCAGGGCAACAGTGCAAAAAACCTGACCTGACTGCAGGTCAGGTCAGGGAAACCCTGACCTGACGCCAACCCTACTCTTTTCTGAACTTACGTGGAGAATCAAGTACGGCATGTAGAACAGGCCATTACGAGTTGAGCGAGCGACCATCAGACCAGCGAACACGACAACGTAGACGAGCGCCACGATGATTGCGTAGAACGAACCCACTGCGAGGCTACCAATCAAGTTTATCACCGAGAAGGTCATGCCGAGCGCGCCGATCACGTTTGCGCCCGTCTAAGAATTGTAAAGGTTATTAACGGTATACGAGCGGACTTGGGGCGGCTGGAACATGACTGCGACGCAAGGAACTTCACCAGATGATGATCCATTGAGAAAATTTTACGGGAGAAGTAAGCATACACGGTATGGTCACCGGTTGCTTCAATAGCGCTGGGCGGTCCTGTTCGTTGCCGAATCCTAGCCCATAGCACCGCCGTACTGATACCCCCCCCCCCCCCCCCCCACCATACCGTACTGCCGTAGTGGACCACCAGCCGTACCGTACTAGCCATTTCGGTACGGTACGGGCAGTTATATAGCAGTAATATGCTATTGTGTGGCCGTAGCACGGGCCATGCTCGTACTCTGGGCCAGAAAATCGAAGCCGTACCGTACTGGACCCGTACCGTAGTACGGCATGTACGATACGGTACGGCCGTACTGACAGTACGGTTGCCGAATCTTTAAACCTGATGGTACGTTCTTGCAAGAAAGACGTTAAAATCGTCACGAAACTAGCCAACTTGTTCAATATCAGAGAGTTAAATAAACTGACGTATTGCAGGGCAGCATCTGACCCCTACGCAGCAGTAGAGATCGACAGCCGTACCGTATTACGGGCCGTACCCGTACCAGTATAATGCGGGTACGGGTACGCTACGGGGGGGGGGAGTACGGTACGGCTGTGTTTTCAGCTATTATACGGCCCGTTATACGTATGTGTACGGTACGGGTGGACAATGTCGATCTCTACGCAGCAGCATGTCGATACTTCAAAAGGTGCACTTGCCTGAACATGGCATCCGCAGCAGCAATAGTTCTCTGGGTGGTAAGCAACTTATTGACGAATTGGTCGTATGTGCAACCATTCGAGTGAGTCGGACCGACGTTTGGACGTTCCATGATCGGTGGTCCGCTGTAGTCGGTGGTGAAATTGCCGTGGCCGAAATCCTCGCTGCCTTGGACCATGCTAGGGCAGTACGTGGTCCTACAAACCGTTTTTATAGGGAAATACAGATAAAATGTATGAACCGCGCTCTAACTTAAGACCACGAGTGCGAGAAGGTGAATGGGTTCGCAGGCGACTACTGCCAATTCGCAGTTCCGTGCCTTGGACGGCATGGCATGCTAGTGTATGTGCAAAAGATCGTACTCCGAGGCCGACGTAAAGTAATGGCAGCCGAATAGATGATCGGGGCCTTAATAGTAAGCTTTGATGGAACAGACATGTTTATTTTATCGGCTAGTCTCGCGTCCAGAGCGAGGGCAAGGGAAGTTTACTAGCGATGGCGGACAAGCAGTAAGCAATCGTGAGCATATCCGACCATACGGCGACGACTGTTCAGCGGCGCGATGCAAGTGAATCACGTCATCCGTAGAAATCATTCACGCTTCCCAATAGACACGTTTTGGACCAGCACTGGCGGCCGTCACACCTATTTATTTAAAAAAACCATTTCGAAGCGCTAAATGAGTGTCATCCACAGTGGCGTACCGACAGTGGGGGCAGGGGGCATGGCCCCCTACATTTTGGAGGGTCCGAAAAGTAGCAAAGCGGGACCCTTACGACTGCGGCGGCCGGGCCACCGCAAAAATTTAGGTAAGGGGGACGAAGGGAGATGTTTTGGCGGTCATAGTCTTGGTCCACCCTAAGTTCTTGCCCCGCCCCCTCCCCTAAATTTTGGTTCTCGGTACGGCACTGATCATCCATCTTTGAAATGAACAAAGCGGGAATTTTCACGCCACCGACGAAACGCGGCCACGTGAGGTCGGAAGGGGTTTAAGAGAATTTCAAGTAGGAGCATAATTATGCGGATAAGCAAAATTAGAAACTCATGCGGAAAAGCTCTCCGTTGTTGCGCTGTACTAATGGGCGGCCGTCACTGCAGGGTCAAACGTGCGCGACCCGCACCTATACCGGACCAAATTCCGACACCGTCGTCGTGTGTCCGAGAGGCCGGGTGGTTGTGCGTTGGCCTAATGGAATGATTTAAGGTAAGCAGCGCGCGGGTTTGGACCCGGCCGAGGACACCACCTTCTCAGCAGTACAGAGCCGCTCGGAAACGTAGGCAAGAGAAAGCCGCCTCAGAAAGACAAGAATGGAGGTTTAGGAGCAAGACCGACACTTGCGTTTACTGCACCAAACGATTCGTTTGTTTATTGCGGCCGAACGAGCATCGTATTTCGCGTTGGCGCACAAAAGTTCGCCCACGTCATTGACCGTTTGTACTCACGTTGCTCACAATGAGCCATCACGCAAATCGGAAATCGCGCGTAGAAAAATTCTTAAGTTAATGGTTGACCTGCAAGTACAACCGGCGACGAACGTGG